>KE505620.1:12042-31494 GCA_000441515.1 Elaeis oleifera | reverse complement strand
CATCGATCATATGATAGATTCAATCAGCTTAAGTCCATAGGTAATTCTATGAAATTTTTTCATCAATTACACTGCTATAGCCATAGACTTAAGGACTCAGCCTCTTAAATTCCATAGGACTACTCTCTTCTGCTAGGATCGATAGATCCCATCTTAATACATACCCCACTCCTACAGTGGACCAACTGTCGCCAACATCCACTACAAGGGCTTATTGAGATTCATGTTGATGTATCAGTCAAACTCCAGTAGCCTTACTGTGAGCAGTAGTATCATCTCAGGTTAAAAGATCAGTCATACAACTCCAGCATCAAAAAGTCACTAATGAGTGAGCAGACATCCATGTGACTTCTCATGTTGGTCATGCTCAGTGCTAGTTATTCTCTAACAACCACCTGCACTCTCGCTTCAGTGTCTCTACACTGCAGACTCGGACCCATCTGTCCGAAGGAAGCGATCTGTGCACTGATCTATCCGGATCAATCACTATCTCCATGATGATCCTATGACTAGGAGCAATTTAGGAATCAACCATCAATGATATATGCCTCAAATTCTCAACTCTTTGAGAATATGTGTCATCATCTTGTTAATCCCTTGGATGATTCATAGACATATAGACATGAATGATAATATAACTGTCCAATAAGTACAAAATCATGTCTTAGAGATATGAAATGTGTCAGCCAAGATTAGCTTCTAGGGCATACATCCAACATTGGGTTATTGTAAAGCTTTTGAAGGAATGAATAAATTTATTTCTTTCATACCTTATCTTTGCTCGCAGTATACATGCTGATTTGAGGTAACTTCCCATGCCTGCCGATCTGGGGTAATTATTTGAGCACGTCGATTTTAGACGAATATTTAGTGGCGCTTTCATTCTGTTTTCATTCTACATTAGTACGATTAGTCATGGGGAAAGACAACTGCTGACTCTTTTAATAGGACAATACTTGAAGGAGAGCATGAGTCCTATAAGAGCACGCCACATGGCTATGCTCCAATTCATGAAATGTCGCTTTAATTTATTTTTGGTAGTGAGAAGGCATGCCATTAATTGTCAAATAGATGGCTATACCCTTTCCAACCATCGATTGGTGATTGATGTAGATGTTGGCACCCATAAATAGGAGAAAAAGGGCAGAGAACCCAACTTTCATCTCCCAGTTTCATCAAAGCTTCTTCACCCTTCCATTACGATAGCACCTCCTCTGCGTACCCCTTTTATCAGTGATCAAGGCCAGGGTAAAACACAGAATGCCTTCATGAGGGAGGCTTGGAGGAGCTTTAAAGCCCAGGAAAGAGCCAATCGGGCCGGTCCGTCATCCTCTCGGATGGCACCCTCCTACTCTAGCTCACCACCATCTTCTTGGGGTGGATGTACCCTCCAGTTCGAGCAGATTCCTTTCGATGTCTGAGCACATTGTATCAAGGAGTTTTGAGCCTCTGTAGAGTTTGAGAGGGAGGCCATCGATATCACCACTGCCACCTTCATCCTGGGCTTCAACAACTGCAAAGCCCACCTGCAGAAGATAATGCCATATCTGAAACTCCACGGCATCCAGGCTGGCAATAGTGATGAGGATCTAGAGACTTCCTCATTTGATGAGGAGTAAATCGCCTCATCCTTTCTCTCTTTTTTTTGTAAGGCGGTGCTTGAGGCACTAGCCTCCTTTTGTAAATACTTAAATCAATGAAGAAGGTTGTTTTGCTTCCATCCTATCTATGTCCCCTGTGTTTGTGCTTGTGCATTTTGCTTAGCACATGGAGACTAATTCTAACTTAAGGAGCCTAGGATTACCTCGATCGGATTCAATTCCAACCTTGGGAATTTTGATGAGCCCGCTCCAATCTAGAGAATAGCCAAGTTGATCAAGGACCGGCTTGAACCAATTCATGAGCCATCCCAAGCCAAGGCCGATCGAGAACAGTCTTTCGAGTGGTATGACTGCTCCGCACATAATGCAAGAGGCAGCATGTGCTCAGATTATAATACGAGTGGCAGCGTATGCTCAGCTCATAATACGAGCAGCAGCGTGTGCTCAACTCATAATACGAGCGGTAACATGTGCATTTCTTGTAGCGTGAGAGACAGCATGTGCTCGGCTCATCTTGTGAGTAGAGTAGCGTGTGCATATCTCATCTTCATGCAGGAGGCAGCATATGCATTTTTTGTAGCATGAGAGAGCATGTGCTTGGCTCATCTTGTGAGTGGAACAGTGTGTGCACATCTCATCTTTATGCAAGAGACAGCATGTGCTCGTAGGCAGTGTGTGCACTTCTCATCTTCACGTGAGAGATAGCGTGTGTCCATAGGCAGCGTGTGCACTTTTTATTTCATACGAGAGGTACGCGTGTGCCTTGTGGCAATGTGTGCACTTCTCGTAGCGCGTGAGGCAGCATATGCTTAGCTCATCTTATCAACAGAGTAGCACGTGTACATCTCATCTTCATCTGAGAGGCAGTGTGTGCCTTGCGGTAGTGTGTGCACTTCTCATAGTGTGAGAGGTAGCATGTGCTTGGCTCATCTTATAAGCGGAGCAGTATATGCACATCTCATCTTCATACGAGAGACAGTATGTGCCCATAGGTAGCATGTGCACTTCTCATCTTCATATGAGAGGCAGCATGTGTCCATAGGCAGCGTATGTATTTTCATTTTCATGCAAGAGGCAGTGTGTGCTTTACGGCAGTGTGTGCACTTCTCATAGTACGAGAGACAGCATGTGCTCGACTCATCTTATGAGCGGAGTAGCATGTGCATATCTCATCTTCATATAAGAAGCAACGTATGCTCGTAGGCAGCATGTGCACTTCTCATCTTCATACGAGAGGCAGCATGCATCTTACGGTAGCATGTGTACTTCTCGTAGCATGAGAAGCAGCATGTGCTCGGTTCATCTTGTGAGTGGAGCAGTATGTGCACATCTCATCTTCATGCGAGAGACAGTGTGTGTTCGTAGGCAGCGTGTGCACTTCTCATCTTCACGTGAGAGACAGTATGTGTACTTCTCACGATCACAGACTGAGGGTCTTATAAGTTAGCCTATCAGAGGTCCTTTGGGGTCACCCTCCACTTCTCGCAAGACTTGGGCTCTGATGGGGTCTTGTAAGTTAGCCCTGCCTTCAAGTTACCAAGGATTGGTCGTCGATCATCAAGGGTCCTTATGGTTAGCCTTCATCTGTTAGACATAGTTCCAATTAGAAGAATTCTTCACAGCAAAAGAAGTTTAAGCCATCCATGATGCTTAAGCAAGTAGGGATTAGTGAATCTGAACACTTATATTGATATATAATGACATAATATTATAATATCATTGATGATACATGCACAGGTTGGTTGAGTTCCATGGTCTAAAGAGTAGAGTCCTGTCAAGTTGCTTGAGCTGATAGGTCCCCGGATGTACTACCTCATCCATTTAATAAGGACCTTTCCAGTTAGATGATAGCTTTCTTGCTCAGTGGGCTGTGAAACTTCGGCTCGCTGCAATACTAGGTCACCAACTCAAAATTCTTTGGTTCTGACTCAGACGTTGTAGCACTTGACCTCCCTCTGATGATAGGTAGCTATTTTGACAGCGGCACTCTCCTTGCTTTCTTCAATCAAGTCGAGATTGGTTCGAAGCCATACAGAGTTGGTATCTTCGTTATATTCCTCAATTCTGATAGAAGAGAGCCCAAATTTCACAAGAATGGCTGCTTCAGTCCCGAATGTGAGGTTGAAAGGAGTCTCGATAATTGGGAGCCTTTGAGTAGTTCGATAGGCCCACAGCACATGATGAAGCTTGTCTACCTAGGACCCCTCTGTTTGATTTATTCTGATCTTCAAGTCTTGTAGGTGAGTTCTATTGATCACCTCCACCTCTCCATTCACCTGTGGGTGGTCAATCGAGGTAAAGTGGTGCTCTATTCCATATTCTTTATAGAATTCATGAAGTCGGACACCACTGACCTGCTTGCCATCATCTGTGATCAGTAGTTAGGGAAGACCATAATGGCAAATGATTGATTTTCAACAAAATCTTTTACTCTCATCTTGGATATACGAGCCAGAGGCTCGATTTCGATCTACTTCATAAAATAGTCGATGGCCACTAGTAAGAACTTTTGCTGACCGGATGCGAGGGAAAGGATCAAGGATATCCATCTCCCACTGAGCGAATGGCCACAGGACACTGATGGGAGTTAGGAGTGCTACCAGTTGATGTTGAATATTGAAGATCCTCTGATACTGATTGTATTTTTCATGAAGGCACCTGCATCCTACGCATAGTAGACCAATAGTAGCTTTGCCAAAGAATTTTGTAAGAGAGGGATCTACCTTCCAAGTGGCTTCTGTAGATTTTTTTTATGGACCTTTCATAGTGCATAATCTACCTTGGACAGGCACAGACATTTCAAAAGAGGTAGGCAGAACAACTGCTTATATAGCTTGTTATCGTACAAGGCATAACGGGCGGCCTATTTTCCTATCTTCTGGGCCTCCTTGCGATTAGTGGATAGCTCACCTGACCTAAGGTACTTGAGCAAGAGATCAATCCAGTAGGATTCTTCATCAACTTACTGGATAATAAGAGGCTCCTCAAGGATCGAGGCTTTGAGCACCTCAAAGTAGGTCCCATTCTCCAAATCAGTGGGCAAAAAGGCTGCTAGCTTTGATAGCGCATCTGCCCGGGCATTGTCTACTCTGGAGACCTATTGAATGTCAAAGCTTAAGAAGGCTGAGGTTAAGTCCTTTATCTTTGAGAGATATTTCTTCATATTTCCTTTCAAACCTCATACTCGTCCTTAATTTGCCCAACCGCCAGCTGGGAGTCGCTGAAGATCTTCAAATGTTGGGCTCCTGTTTCTCCTGCCACTTTGAGATCGGTGATCAAAGCTTCATATTCTGCTTTATTGTTGGTAGTCAGAAACTCAAAGCACAGTATGTACCCCATGATATCTCCTTCAGGACTGGTCAAAATGAGCCCAACCCCTGCTCCTGTTACATTTGATGAACCATCAGCATGCAGCGTCCACAGCTCATTTGGGGCAAACCCTGTATCTACCTCTTCCACTATCGAGCTTCCCCTAGTTTTGAGCTTTCGCCTCCTCTCAAGACCTTCGTAGCCTTTGAGCATTCTCCATTTAGGATGGTACACTTGAGAATAAAGTCTGTCAGCACTTAGGCCTTGATAGCAGGCCTTGGACAGTACTGTATGTCCAGCTCGACATGCTCCAGCACGAACTTTGTAATCTGTCCTGAGGTATTCGGACGGTAGAAAATGATCTTGATCAGCTGATCCATGAGCAGCACCACTGTGTGAGCTTGAAATAAGATCGCGGCTTCCTTATCATGACAACTAGTACAAAAATCAACTTCTCAAGCTTAGAGTATCTGGTCTTCGTGTCATGAAGGACTTTGCTAGTATAGTGTATGGGCTTCTGAACCCATCCTTCTTCCCGAACAAGCATTGAGCTGATTGCTACTAGAGAAACAATGATATACAATAACAATTCCTCATCCGACTGAGGTTTTGAGAGCAAAGGTGGAGAGCTGAGGTACTATTTCTACTCCTCAAATACCTTCTGATATTTGACAGTCTACTGAAAGTCTTTCGGTTATCTAAGGATCTACAAGAAAGGAAGGCACCTCTCGATCGATCTAGAAACAAAGCGGTTGAGCGAGGTGACCTTACCGATAAGATGCTGCACTTTCCCGATGGTTCTTGACGGCATCATTTTAAGAACCACTTTGATCATCTTGAGATTTGCTTCAATACCTCTTCGTGAAATAATAAATCCAAGAAATTTGTTGGTAGTGACTCTGAAGGCACATTTTACTGGATTCAGCTTCATCCTGAACTGATGAAGAGTGTCAAAGATCTTCTGGAGGTCAGCAATATGGTTTGGGGCATCTCAGCTCTTGAAAAGCATATCATCTACGTATGCCTCCATGTTGCGGTCGAGCTGATTTTAAAATTTATCCATCAACTGTTGATAGGTAGCCCCTGCATTCTTTAAGTCAAAGGGCATCATTCTGTAATAGAAAGGCCCACGATCAATAACAAAACTATTTTCTCCTCGTCTTCAGGTGCCATCCGGATTTGATTATAACTGGTGAAGGCATCCATGAAGCTGAGGAGCTCATGCCCAAAAATGGCATCCACCAGCTGGTCGATTCGAAGAAGTGGGTAGCTATCTTTGGAATAGACTTTATTCAAGTCGACGAAGTCGATGCGCATATGCCACTTCTCATTTGTCTTTTTGACCAGTGTAATATTGCCAGCCAATCTAGGTACATGACCTCCCTGATGAGGCTGGCTTTGAAAAGCTTGTCCACCTCCTTGACTATAGCTCTCTGGCACTTCGCTTCTTTTGCTTCACTAGGTGACGAGTTGGGTTCATCTTAAGGTGATGGGATATCACCATCGGATCGATGTTGGACATATTTTCGATCGACCAGGCAAATAGATCTGTATTCTCCTATAAAAGAGCAATCAGTCGACTCTTGGTTATCTCATCCAAGCATGAGCCAATCTTCACTGTCTGACCAGGATCCTCTCTCCTCAAAGAGATATCCAAGAGGTCTTCAATGGGCTGGGCACGCTCCTTGATCAAATCATCATGAGTGTCCAACTCTATCGGAAGCTCAGTTTGGACCTCCACTTGGACTGGTTGGCCCTCCGCTCAAAGCTTGGTAGCAAAGCATTGATGGGCCATGGCTTGATTACCTCAGATCTACCCCACTCCTTCCTTGGTAGGAAACTTCACCATCAGATTGTAGCTCGACACCATGGCCTTTAAAGTCTATAAACTTGGATGGCCAAAGATCGCATTGTAGGCTGAGGAAAGTTTGATCATCAAAAAGTTGACTCAAATTGTCGTTCGCTGTGGCGGAGTGCCTACGGTAAGAGGGAGCCTAATCTTGCCTTTTGGAATCACTGAACTTCTAGAGAAATCTTGAATCGGGGTGTCAAATCTAGTTAGCTGGTCTAGGATGAACCCCATTTGGATAAAGATAGAAAATATAAAATATCGATCGAGCTTCTATTATCAATAAGATACGGTGTACATTAAAATCAGCAATGTTTACTGTTACAACCACTGTATCATTATGTGGGGCAAGTACACCTTCAACATCCTACTCGGTGAATACAATGGCATCCTCATCCTCAACTTCGATCCTTGGCCTCTTTATCTTTGGAGGGTCCACTGACCCAGATGACCCCCCAGTTATCATATGGATTTCTTATCACATGGGTCGGTCTTCTACCATCACTAGTCCCCCTGCTTCCTATCTCCTTTGCTGCACTAGTACCGACTATGGCTGAGGCAGAGGGAACGGTTGCTAAGGCAAAGGAGGTGGTTGTTGAGCTCTTGGAGGTCAACATGGAGGTGCCACCCTCTGGATGAAATGGTTCAGTCTCTCCTGCCTGACAAGCCTTTCTATCTCATCTCGGAGCTGTAGGCAATCTCCAGTATCGTGACCGTGGCCACGATGATAAAGGCAATACTTATTTGTGTCATAGCGGCACTCTGGCTTCGTCTACATCTATGGAGGCTGGGGTAGCTTGGCCCGAGCCTCCACCAATACCTCTCCTTGAAAATGATTAAGGGCATATAATTATTATAATGCCCAAGAGGTGAGGGTCGTCGATCCCTTTTCTGAGGACTTTGAGATTGATGGTTTCGATCATCATCCTCTACTTTTGGAATGAAAATCGAGAGCACTGGCGGTTTCTCCCTTCCCATCTTGGAAAGTGCTTCTTATTCCATCCTGCCACAACAGAACTGATAGGGATCTCTTCTGCAAAGGCCTCTTCCGTGCGGGCATATTTCTTCATATGGGCAAGCATGTCCAAAAAATTTTGGAAAAGTCTTGATCAATGACTTCTTCAAGTCATTCCTTAGTAGGCCGCCCATCATCATGGCTATTGCGGTCGACTGATCCGGATCACGGACCTCCAGAGTCGCTATGTTGAAACGATTGATATAAGCATGGATCGACTCGCCCTCTTTCTGCTTGATGATATGGAGGTAGTCGGATCGCTTCTAGTACTGCTGGCTGCTAACAAAGTGGTCGATGAAGGATCAGCACAGATCCTCGAAGAAGTGGATAGAAGTTGGCTTCAAACTTGAGTACCATTGTCAAGCCGTCTCTTTGAGAGTCGAAAAGAATGCTCGATAAAGGATCGCATCAGATGCTCCCTGGAGGAGTATTGCCATCTTGAAGTTTTCAAGTGGTCGATGAGGTCGGCGGTCCCATCGTAGATCTCCAGCTGAGGCATCTTGAAGTACCGAGGGAGTGGCTCCTACACTATCCTCAGGATGAAGGATGGCTCACTGTTAAACTCATTATAAGGTTGCGATGAGGAGTGGTTATTGTTAAGTGCACTCTTAATCCTCTTTTCCATCTATTTGTCGAGCACCTGAAACCGCCTTTCGATATCCAGATCTCAGGCAGTACAGGCCTCGAAATGCTATGAAAAATGGTGATCGAGGGTTGAATCATGCCCCGATTACAGACTAGGTGATCTCCATTTGGTCGGTTGCTGGGTCCTGAAATGACTCTGATGGGTGTCTCCTCTTCGGGCTCTGAGGAGGCATACGCAGCTCTGGCCGTGGTAGCGGTTAAGGAGCCAAGTGTAGAACCAGATTCGATGGAGGCACCACCATGGGAGGCATCGATGGTGTTGTCGAGAAGGCCACTGGTTGCATCACTGAAGGAGGTGCAGGGACAGTCTGAGTAGGTTGCAGCATGGTTGGAGGAAGCATTAGAATAGTTTGGACCATCTGAATGGCGGCCGTCAAGTTTTGAACCTGTTGGAAGAGCAGGTCAAATTGATCCATCGTGACCAATGCTAGCTGGGCTGGCAGAGGAGTCTTAGTCGTCAGTTGCTGCACCCGGCTATTGGTTTGGCTCTTCATCTAGTGAGAGGCGACGATATTGGAGAGCCAAGATGATGCTCATTTTGGAGGCATAATGAAGATCACACCCTTCCTCTATTTGTTGCTGCTTGATTTGATCGAGGTCGAAGAGAAGGCAGCTGAGCCTTGCACAGGGATGCTGGCACTGGGGTGACCTATAAAATAGATCCAAATCAAAAGTTTTACTCCAGTGAGGATCTTTCAATGCTTAAGTCAAATTCAGAGAACAATAGGAGCAGCAATGAGTTCCCTGAGAGAGATTGATTGACTTACCTTGGTCCTCAGGGCTTTGGTTGCTTATATAGAAGCTATCGAATGGTTGGCCACACAACTGTATGAAGATTGTGAGATTTCGAGATTGTAGGATCGTTTGAATATGTCATTACGGATGAGATAATTCAGTCTTAATCACTCTCGTGAAATCAGGAGAGTTGGTTACGCATGAGTCTATCCACTCGAGGTGGATAGCTGTCACGCACATCAGGAAGTGGGTCGGTCGTGATAACAAAGGCAACCCACGTGCTAAGGTATTAATCTTCCGAGGTAATGGAGATAGCTAATGCATTGGGCAGATCATACGACAGACCAAATGCAAATAGCTCTATTCTGCATATGGCTCTGCATGTCTTAGTTCAATTCTTAAGTCAGCAGTTATGATGTTTTGAAGACTTGAGATATCCATAATGGCACGCTAATCTGAGGTACTCATGGTAACCATCGTAACAGGTTATATCAAAGTTGATGACCATTGGATCAGAAAGAAGGGAAGAGAAGAAGCTACGGGAGATAGAGATAGAGAGAGAGTTGAGCCTAAGGAACAATGAGAACAAACTCCTTACACATCTACTGCTCAGCCTACTCAGCCAGGGATTCTACTTCTCAGAGGGTTAGGTTAGCTGAATATTAGTTACAGGAGATAGTCTAGCACATTCATGACAGACTTCTAGTCCCTATGAGGACACTAATCAGAGAGACGTTAGATAAGTGGGATCGTGTTTCAGGATCTTTGGACTCCCGAGATTTGCCACCTCCTTCTGACCCTGCACCTACCTTTGACTGACCCCCACCTTAGGATATCTCATGCATTACATGTTTATATATTTGTCTATGTATGACTACCTTATCCTTATGTGTCCCTTTTTGTAAAAGAACAAGCTTTTTGATATAGTGTAAGAACTTCCCTTATCAATGCAATGGTATATTTTTTTATGAAAATGATTGAATGAGTACCTTCTTATTTGAATGAGTAAATGATTGATTAATTATCATTGAAATGATTAAATGATTGATTACTTGCTTATGCTGATCAATAATTTAACCAAAAGAAAGGAAAATTAAGAAAGAAACTTTTATTAGCCCTTTTAATTATGACAAAAGGGAAGAAACTTGGGAGAAATGGAGAAATTGGGAGAAATTAATAGTAATATGGAGAAATTGGAAGAAATTGGGAGAAATTGAGAGAAATTAATAGTAATCAAGAGCAAATTCAAAAATATTGCTTTTTCTACATAAGAAAGAGGACTTTTGTTTGAGTTTTGATAAATACTTATTTAAAATTTGATACGTTCAAAATTATTTCAAGAATATTGCCTTATTTACATAAGAAGGGGAGCTTTGATTAAAATTTGATAAATGCTTGATCTTTGCTTTTAAGAACTTTGTATCAAATTTAAACCTATTAGTGCTTGAAAAGTAGTACCCAAAGGATTTGTCATTATCAAAAAGAAAGATAATCAGCCCTAAAATTGATTTTGATGATGTCAAAAGAGTTTGAATATAAATTATGATTACTAATGATGCTTTTAAGAGTGATTATAAGATTTCTTAAAATGCTCAAAGATTGATCTCACTCAAAGAAGTTCTCTCAAATTTAAGTGATTTTGACTTTCCAAGTTAAAAATTCAAGTTTTGGATAAAATGAGTTCAGCATAAAAGAAATGTGAAAAAAAAGGGTCGAACTTAGAAAGATTTTTTAATAATTCATAAATTAAGTTTGAGAAGGTAAGTCTAATCTTGAATATGTTTAACAAAGAAAGCTATTTAAAATCAAAGAAAATCAATTTTGACATACATGGGACGCCTTTGAGTCGGCCAAGAAAGAAGCTTAGCCGACTCAGTCTCAGTTCAAAATAAAGATAGAAAGAGATAAAATTCACAAGATTTTCTTTAATTGAACAATACAGAGTCATAGCTGACTCACGTGTATAGATAGCTGATTCAATCTTAAACTCAGGGTGAAGATAGAAGATTGAAGATTTCAGAGTTTCCTAGGCCGACTAAGAAACAATATAGCCGACAAAGACTGGAGCTTAGCTGACTCAAAAAAATAGGATGGTCGACTCAATCTCAGAGATAGAAAAGTATAGAAAGTAATAAAAATTCATAAGTTCTAGGATTTTACAATAAATCCAATCTAATTTTAGGCTTGAACAGGCCTTTTTCTAAGTTTCAATCATGATTGAAACTTGTTAGAATAGAGAATAAGAAATACAATTGCAAACATAATAAAAGCTCCTAAAAAAGCAAATAAAAATCAATAAAGCTCTTTGGAGATCGAGTTGGAGATCGAGTTGAGAAATTTTTACGATCAATGCTCTGAAAAGTTCTTTGAATGCTTCAAGATTTTAGAATAGTTAGATATTTTAGCTCTCTTAAATACTCAACAAGTGTTCTTGGGTTCTTACTTAGTTTTTTCTTTTCTTTTTTTTCTCTTGGCTATTAATTTTATTGAAAGCTTTTAAATCCTCTAAAAGAGCCAAACTAGCCGTTTCTAGTCATTGGAGATAAAAAACTAGTCATTAAGAATTATTTAAAAAATATAAAATTCTATAGAACTAGCCATTATAACTATTAGCCGTAGTCGAAGTCACTTAAGAGCAAGTAGGAATCGACTCGAACAAACTGAAAGTTGGCTCAAAGAAAGTAGGAGTCGGCTCGAAGACTGGTTCACAGAATACTTTTTTATCTTTCTTGAAGGAGTCAACTCGAGATCAAGGGTCGACTCGAGGTCTGGCATTGAAACTTCAACTTTCTATCTGACTAAGAGAATCGACTAGTGGTTAAGTAGAGGCCAACTCATGATCTGTGCCACTTCAAAAATACATGCTAGAGTTGACTCTTTTGAATCTAGGGGTCGACTCTTAGTTTCTTCTTCTTGATTCTTCACGGTGCAGCTTTATCCAATCAACCTCTTTACTTTCAAACTTATCAATTAATACATGTCTTTCAAGAATGATTTAACTTCCTGAAACTATCTACATAAGAACTTCAATAACTCATTAGTATCAAAATAAATACTCAAATATTTTGCATTCATCAAAATCAATCCTTGGATTAACATGATTTATTGATTTCCATAATCCTAGTAAACCTATTGATGACATGGGGTAGTTAGGGTTGCAAGTTGGTTGGTTGGATCAAGGATGGGCACAATCTAACTCCAATCTATATTGAATCAAGACAAAAAAGGAGAAAAGGATCCAAATCTAATCCATTTCTCTTTGAGTTGGACTAAATTAATTGCAATATTAATTTATCTGTCCATTATATTTTGGGTCCAAATCAAGTGAATCATTACTCCTAACACAAGCCGTAAGAAATATATGTAAATTGATTATCTACTTATGCCATAAGCATATTATATAGAAATTAATAGATATGGAATTCATACCATCATAATTAGAGTAGATTTCCTTAGTTTTGCACCAACCGTATATTGATGGCTAACTCTCATATTAACAAAAGCTAATCTAATCTCAAGATCCTCTCCAAATTTTTAAACTAGTGTGATTTACCTGGATGAAGGTGTTTTTCTCAATTGTCATAGAGAGATCAAAGAATAAGTTTATTTCTTGAGCTACTAGAAGAAGAGTGGAAGCTTGCACAAGGGATTAAGATAGAAATTAAGCAGATTTTGTGAGTTCTACACCATCATTTTATTTATTAACTTACTTGGAGTTCCACTTTCTACTCTATTTATTTTATTTAGTACAAGATATTAGCTTTAAGAGCTAAGAAAGAAAGGCTGGAGAAGGTAGATAATAGTCTATCCCTCTTTTCTTCCTTTTTATTGCAAAAAAATGGACACAACATTTTCTAGTGTATCCCTCTTCTATACATGTTCTCTAATGATTGGATTTTGTTAATTATATGAATTCACTAGCAACTCTAGCCAAAGTAAAAAATGCTATCGACAGAGCCTAATCTATCAGAGTATTACCTTACAATCTTTTGAGAGTTAACCATATTCCATATAGTTCGTTTTTAGCAAATGGGGGTCTACATGGGGTTGTGGTTGCCGAAAGTGGTTTTGTTCCTTGTTATGAATTTATTGTTGCTTATATGGTGAACCAAACTTTGTAAATGAATGAAATGATCATAATAGCTAAATACCCATGTGATGCATGGAAGTATATAACAAATCCAGAGTGGGGGAGCACACTCGATCTACAATCCACATGGAATAGAGAACATTATAGCACAAGCCCATTTGGGGCTAACCACGGATGGATTGCCATATTAGTGATTGGTTTTGATGGGATTTGGATTCTTAGCTTGGCGAGAACCACAAAGCTTACACGATGAAATACACTATGAAAAAAAGGATTTTTTGTGGCAAAAAAAATTGTCACAAAAAATTTATTTTTTATCGTTAAAACCTTTTGCGAGGAAAAAAATTCATCGCAGAATTGTTGCTAAAGTCCTATCGCAATAAGTCCTGACTAACTTTTTGTGGCAAAACTTAATTTATCGCAAAAAATATACTTTTAGCAACAAACTAGCATTTTGTCACAAAAAAAGTCTCATCTAGCGACAAATATTTTGTCACAAAAAAATATAAAATTTTATCAAAAAAGTATTTCATCACTAAAAGAGCAAGATTTTATTCCATATGTAATATTAAGTATCAAAAAATTTGTCACTAAAAATCTAGCTTTGTGACAAAATATGTTGTTGTTAAAAATTTTGGTTTGCGACAAAATATTTTACTACAATAGATTCTTGAGTATAAATTTTATGCAACAAAATATTTTTATCACTAAAAATTGAATACTGCGACAAAATACTTTTATCACAATAAATTTTAGAATGGGATATTTACTTTAAGCAACAAAATATTTTGTCACTAAAAAAGTAGGTTTAATAACAAAATATTTTGTCACAAAAAGTTAATTTGTAATTTAAAACAATTTGTAGTGATAAAATTTGTTGTCACAAAAAGTTAACATGCTAGTAAAATATTTTTTAGTGATAAAATATATTATCATAAAAAAATCAACCTACCACTAGTGACAAAATTTATTATCATAAAAAGTTAACCTGCCATTAAAAAATGATTCTTAGTAACAAAATTTATTGTCACAAAAATTAACCTGCCATCAGTGACAAAATTTATTGTCATAAAAAAATTAATCTACTATTTTTTTCTTCAAATAATAAAAAATATATTAAAATTTAAATTAATTAATCTATTTATAATAATTCAAATATCCTTCAAATATATAGTCATATAAAGCTTCCTACATATTCCTCCATACATCATCTTCATAACAAAAGTTCATAAATAAAATAATAGGTCTCATACAACACCCAAAAAGTTATGAAATGCCCAAGTCTTAATCAACAACTACAAAGCCATAAAGCTTCCGTAAAGCTCCAATATAAGTCAAATCTCTTCTTCACTACAATAGTCATCAAGCTTCCACAAAGCTCCCATGCAAGTCAATGCCATTCTCAACAACCTACAATATAAAAAATAAATAAACTCAAAAAATTAGAATAATATAAGCATACATACAAAATCAGAAAATCTTTAAGCATGCATATAAGATATTTTATGTTAATTTATATGAAATCATTACAAATATTAAATAACCACAACTAGACAATAATAACAACCACCACCATGATCATTACCACCATAATCATTCCATAACTATCAAAGCAATTACAAATAATACAACATATAGTCATTCTAATACATTTATCTATTTAAAAATACAGCAATGACAACCACTATATTACAACCACTACCATCATAACCATTTTATAACTATCTAAACAATCATAAGTAATACAATATATAGCTATGCTAATATATCTGTCTATTCAAAGATATCCACAAGTGATAATCCCCACTACAACCACTACCACTATAACCATTCCATAACTATCCAATTAATCCTAAGTAATACAATATGTAACCATGCTAATACATCTATTTATTCAAAAATCCAACAATAGCAACCACCACCACCACAGCCACTACCATCATATAACCATTTCATAACTATCCAACCACCACCATAACAATCATACAAATTTTAATTTCAAATTACTATCACAAACAATCAACAATTATAATAATCAACGTATTATAGCTAAAAGATAGTAAATAAGTAACTTTATTATCAAAACAAATAGACTACTAAGCCTGACTATGCTGCATCTCTCTCATGAATTGCTGGAATTCTCTCATTTGATTTTTATAAGTCTTTATTTTTTCTTCATTTGAGGCAATCTTCTCATTGACTTCAGTAATCTTTTTATTGGCTCTTTCTAGTTGAGACTTAGTAGTAGCAAGTCGGTCTCTGAGCTCATTATCATGTAAGCTTGATACGTAGGACGAACTTGAACTTTCAACTTTAATGCCATATCTCATCCCTCTCAAATATCCTAATTTCTTGCTCAGTACACTAACCAAAATCTGATTTTCTAACCTTTGATCTGCACCTTTCTCCGAAGGTTGCTGTCTTAATTCAGTCTTCAAAACTAGGACAGTTTCTCTCAGCTATCGATGTCTCGATTTGACAATAAATCATATATATATCGCTAGGTATGTTCATTTTGACGAATCTATCTTTTTTTCCAATCTCACTCCCTATTGAATCCTCCACCGCAACCATCTCCCCTTCCCCCTTAGGCATTACATCTCTTCAGCCTTTACAAAAACCACCCACCACTAGCGTCCGTCCCTCCATCAGTTCTCTATTCCCCTTTATCGGTAGTATCTCCTCCCTCTAGCATTAACGACTCTACACCTGTTCGAATTAGGTTACTTACTGACCTCTATCATAACCCTTTATTAGCAACATCCTCCCTTCCTACATCTTTTCCAACAGCTGATTCCTAGCTAGACATGCCCTCCTCTAACCCACCTGCTTAAACCACCCATACCCATCCCATGGTGCTTTGATCCCGTCCAAACCAGCCATCCACCCTCACCACCATTATCCTCACCAAGGAACCTACTTATTTACATAGGCATCAAAACACTCTGAGCGGCATGCTGCAATGATCGAGGAATTTAATCCTCTAGTTTGCAATGGTACGTGGTCTCTTGTACCACATTCATCTCACCAACAAAATTTGGTTGGGTGTAAATGGGTGTGCAAAATCAAATGAAAGACTGATGGCTCTCTTTAGTACTACAAAATGTGCTTAGTAGCTAAGGGTTCCACCAACAACTTGGCCTCGACTACAACGAGACATTCAATCCAGTTATCAAGCCTACTACAATTCGGACTGTTCTAAGTCTTGCAATCTCTCAGAATCCATCCATCCGACAATTAGATGTTGACAATATATTTCTGCATGGTAACCTGACAAAGAAAGTTCATATGTCCTAACCGTCAGATTTTGAAGACCGCAACCATCCAGATTATATCTATCATCTTCACAAATCTCTATATAGGTTAAAACAAGCACCCATGTCTAGTTTTATCGTCTCTCCTAGTTTCTTCTTAGATTGGGGTTTGTTGCCAGCAAGATCGATCCTTCATTATATATTTTGAGGACGATCTCTCATGTGATCTATGTGCTCATCTATGTTGATGATATTTGGTAACCAGCAATGACTCCAATCAAGTCTTTCTACTCCTTCGTCAGCTGGCTATAGAATTCTCCATTAAGGATCTTGATGATATCTATTTTTCTTAGGAATTGAAGCTGTTCGAACTTTATCGATTTGTTATTATCTCAAATCTGCTACATTAGAGATCTACTTTCCAAGATAAGCATGGTTGACTGTAAATCTATTCAGACCCCAATGGCTATACCATAGGTTTCTAATTCAGGAGGTGCTCTCCATCTAGACTACACACAGTACTGCTCTACTATTGGAGCTCTTCAATATGTCACTTTGACATATCCTGATATTTCTTGCAGTGAATGAAGTATGTCAATTTATGCAATTTCTAGTGCTGATCACTAGGTTATGTCAAGTGAATCTTACGGTATCTTAAACAATAGCTGATCATAGGTTACAGATTAGTCGGTCGACCTCTCACTCTTTCCAAGCCTTCTCCGATGCAGATTGGGCAAATAGCGGGATTGATCGGTGCTCCATTGGGGTTATGCAATTTTTTTCGACACCAACCTCATTTCTTGGGCATCTTACAAATAGAAGATAGTTGCTTGCTCTTCGATAGAGTCTGAATACAAGGCCTTAGCTGATGCATCTGCTGAACTAATCTGGCTTGAGTTTTTGTTTCAGGAGCTTGGCCATCGTTTCCATAGTCCCTCAATTCTATGGTGCGATAATATTGGGACCACTTATCTTTCGGCCAATCTTATTTTTATGCTCGTATGAAACATATTAAGATTGATTTCTATTTTGTTCATGAACGTATTGCACGACGTTAACTATCTATTCAGTTCATTTCCACCCAAGATCAGTTTATCGATATTCTCACCAAGTCTTTGGATACCTCACGTTTCAGATTCTTATGGGACAAGTTAAAGATTTATGGTCATGAATCTCCAACTTGAGGGGGTGTGTTAACGCACAGATCATCTTCCATATTTGGTTCATCGATATTTGGCCTCTTATCAATGCATAGCTCAAATCATATATTTGGTCTCTCCCTACTTAGCATGAAATTTGAAATACTTCTCCTGTAATAGCTGGCCTCCTTACTTAGCATGAAATTTGAAATCTTATCATAGCTGGCCTAGACTATAATAGCATGTAAGTTGAATTCTTGTCATAGCTAGCCTAAACTACAACAGCATATAATTTGAATTCTTATAATAGCTGATCTAGATTATAATTGTAATCTATATATTCCTATTAGAGGACAATGAAATAACAAGAGAAAAAAAATTATCTTTATCAAAGGTGATTCTAAAACTGTTATCTCCTGACTTTCTAAACCAGAGGCTAATTTATTGCTTAACCCTCTGGTGAGGGATATTTTGGATTGGAAAGAAGTATGCTTGCTTTGCTATATATCCCATACTTTTTGTGAAACTAACCAGATTGCTGATTATATGGCCAATAAAGGCATTCATAGAAATATTATATGGTGTGGAGGGTTTTAAGCAGTATTTGGTCCATTTGATGATGTGTCCGACCTTCGAAGATGTGACAAACACTTGGTGTTATGATGTGGACGATTTGGGATATGTATTCTGTGCAACATTGAAGTCATCGGTTGATAGCCGATCACTTAAGGTCAGCTCTCGGATGAGGTCATCATCATCAGCATTCTACTGATCTCATTTCATTTTCGCCCCGACTCTCTATGATCCATACTACAGTTTGGAAGCTCTAAGAAGTAGTTGGCGCATGGAGCATTCTGAGTTGGCATTCAGTTGTAATGGTGACTATCTCCTCATATGGGCAGCTGGTCCCGTAACTAATTGCCAACAATCTGCCAACAACCCACTACTTCGGCTCCTGATGGTTGCTAACCGCCTAACAAACCTTCCCTTATAAAGAAGGAAGAAAAAAGAAAAAGAGAGATGACGGAATACTATCTCTTTCTACTGTTCTCACTATTTTCTTTACTATTCTTCCTCTCCGACTGTCACTAACTTAAGCATCAGAGGGTCCCCCACTGAAGAACTCTCCATCTCCTTTTTCAACGTGTACGGACTTTCTTTGTAGGTCACTGGGATCCTAACTAGTAGTACCCTACTCCAGCTAGATGAAGAATCCAAGCTGTCACATCTAGTCGGAGAGGCATAGCAACAGAGGGGATGTACTAGACCCACTTTTTGTTACTATTTTGCAGGATGATGGGTTTGTATCTGTTTCCATCGTCACACATAGTGATGGCTAACTCAGAATATCTTAAATGTAATAGGAGAATTGGCTTGGTGATTTTCTACGTATCCTTGAGGAGAGGTCTTTGTGCTGCTGATGTGTATATAATTATCAGAACCATGTGTGAACTCATATTCCTTTTTATAGGTGGCTGTTGCATCCTTTGGGTTTCTAATTAGGTTGCCAGCCAGACAAGCAAGCATGTGGGATGGAATTATGGTTATATCGGACAAAGTCTTATACAGAAGTTTTTATATGGAAACCTATGCTGCGAAAATCTTACATGGCTGAATGGGTTCATCTGCATCTGGATTATTGGAAATCAAATTATCTCACTCTTGTATTATGTTTCAGGAGTAGCTATGTGGTTACTGTGGCAGGGACCATGCACTGGTACCAAATGGGAGTTTGTTTTTTATAGTCCAAATTGTTTATCCAGGGACAATGATGATAATCTTTAACAGGAGGGGTGGAAGCGGATTTCTTATTGA
>KE505620.1:0-12022 GCA_000441515.1 Elaeis oleifera | reverse complement strand
CTACTTTATCCTGCTGCTTTAATCCTGTTCCTTTGGGTGCTAAGTGTGTTATATCAGAATACTGGGAAGGTTTTCTCTACAAAAATGATTGCCATGATGTTAATTCCTGGAGAAAGGAGAGGAATTATATAATGATTGAATGGGAAGGGCACCCTGTTTATCTTCTGTTAGTGCTGATTGCTGATGATATATGTTCCCAGGTTAAATTTACTTCCAGAGATGAAGGGCCAGGCGAGTCCACTGTACCTTGCGCATGGGATATTTTTGGATGGCAACGGACTTGGTGGCAGATTTGCTTTTTCAGGTGAAGCAAATGATCAATCAAGGGGCTTAAAGGGTTTTAATCGGTTGTTGCTGAACTGCTGTGAGGGAGAATGGAGGATGGCCATAGGGGATGCAAAGACAAATGCTCTGAAGGATTTCACATCTTCCGGTACTTCATGGATTCAGCACAATCTTGTGGAACTTGTGTGGAAGATGGCCATATGTGCTACGAAGGAGGATGCTCTAAATATGTTAACTTTTTATTGCTCCCTTTAGATTCTGAAATACTCTGATAATTCTTGTATTGGGCTTGTGACCTTTCCATTTGAAACTGTGTAGGTGTAATAGCTTATGTATGTATCTATATATGCTGTAGGTCACTGTCTGTAACACTTTTATTCTATATTAAGTTTGACTCCTCTTTCCACCAAAAAAAACAAAAAAGAAAAGAAATGGACGTTTTTATCTGGATTACGTTTTCCTTATTAGATCTGCTAGGCAGGTTTTATAATCGTCAAGCTATTTGAGAAGCTTCATTCTGTCTGTCTCATGACACACTAGATTACCCTGGAGGTTGTCAACGCTGTAGTTCTTGGCAATGTTCAGAAACTTTGCCAGAGTAAGCGTATTGATTGCAGGTCAAGCTAATGTACAATAAGATATCATCGGAAGGGGTGCTAGTGGTTGTCGGAGGGAAGAGCTGTTGTGTTAAATGGACTATGTGTGTACCAATATCTATATTTGTATCTCTGTCTATCTTGATTGCTTTTGTTTTAGTTGTTTTAAGGATCAGGTTTGATTAAATCACCTTTCATTTGTTCCCTATGCCTGCAACATGGAAGATTGGGAAAAAAATTGCTGGTATGATGTAAGAGTGGCCGCAGCAGAAAAATTCTTCATTCTCAAAGCTAGTTTGCTTTCTACATACTGTTGGTTGTCTCCTAAGGAAATTGCAATACATTTACTCTATTAATGATACAAAATAAAGAAAAAAGAACAACTTTAAAGCCTGTTAGGTACTCTTTTATATATATATATATATATAAAGAAATACCGAATCCAATGCAGATAATATATATATAATTATCCTATTCTTCTTTTGTTTTTTTAAATAACTCCTGTCATTTTGAAAAATAAAAATAAAAATTTCACTTTTAATTATTTTAAAATAAGTTTTCACCCTTCTCCTCCCAACCCGCTTCTTCCATCCAATCTCACCATCAGCTCCATTGCCGTAATCCAACCACATTGACTCCTTAAGCCTCACCAATTTCTCTCTGCCTAATGGTAAGCTATTCCTCATCCCTGCCCACATTGCCGATTCTATTGCTGATGCCATCCCTACTTCTTTCCTCTATCACTCTCCTGACTGCCTTGCCTTCCAACGTCAAACTCTTCCTTGTCCTCAACCATGTCGCCACCCCATTTTAAAGTAAGAATTTGTTGCTTTCATTTTTTCTAGAACAAAAATTCCTGACAAAAAAGAAAGATTATAAAATAAAAAATAGAAATAGAAGTCCTAGCATATTCTTTTGTCTTGATTTCTATATTTTATTCTGAAAAGAAATAAAAAATAAAAATGAGCTCAAGGGTGATAACTGGTTCATTTGGTGTATTTATTCACGTTTGGTGTTAGTCAATGTTGGATTAGGTGGTTTCATACATGTAATTTCTAAATATTTTTGAATTAAGCAGTGAAAGTAAATCTAAATTAAATATTTTAATCTAAACATGCATTAGATCTAATCTACAAACCATCTAATAAAGAATCTATGATATAAACATAACCATATATTTGAAATCTGATCTAACATTTAATCTACCAAAAGGAGATCTGATCTTCATACCTTTGTGCGGATCGATCTACACCGCAGCTGATGATCGTGGATGTCTTGATTTCTCGAGCCATATATGCATCCAACCTCTACAGATATTCACACGAAGCCTTGATTTGATCAGAAGCTCCTTGATCTCTCTGGGATGCTAGCTCCCTTGTAGAAACTTCTTCCTGATGGTTGATTGAAGTTTTCTTTAAATCTCTCAGACTCTCTCAGAGAAGAAGATTTGGAGGAAGAAGAGGTGGAAGAAGAAAACTTTGAGAAAACCCTTTTCTCTCTTTCTTTTCTCTCTTCCCAAAACCTAATGCTTAGAAGAGGAGCACGCCCTCACTAGACCAATGCCCCTCTCTCTTTTGCATGCCAAAATCAGATTATATCTATTTTCCATGCCCTAAAGACACCCTTTAAATAGGCGTCCAATAAGAGTTTAGATAAGGATAGATTCTTATCAAATAAGAATATCATATTCAAATTGAAAACTTGAAGTTCAAATGAAACTTATCCTTATCCAAGATAAGGATTCAAATGAACTAATCCTATCCTTATCCATAGGAGGGCAACAAGAAGGCATTTGGCATGGAGATTTCTCACGCAGAACCAAATTTGTGTGAGGAAGAATGGCATGGTGATGGGGTGTGGCGTAAGGGAGAGAATCCCAGGATTCTCTTGGTGTTTCAGTTAGGCTTAACCAAATCTGATTTGGTTGCACCCAAGGAGATGAGAAAGCCTAATCCAATTAGAAATCCAATCTCCCCAATAAGATCCTAATCCAATTAGGAATTAGTTAAACCCAAGTCTTGATAAAATCAGAAATTGATCTATCTTGCAATTTGATTATCTCATAACTCAATTGGATTTGATCTAATCAAACCTAAATCAAAACAATTAAATCTAATTCAATTAGACTTGATCCGAACCCCATCGCTCAATCAAATTTAGACAATTCACAATCCAATTACTAATTAATCCTCTATGGCTCACCAACTCTTGATGAATTACTTTATTGTAACTTTTGCATAGGATCAATCATCAATCATATTGACAATTAGACTCAATAGCGATTTATAATCACTAATCAACTATCTGATCAATCAAGTACCTCTATTGTGTATGACTCCATAAGTTTATTCTATCTAGCAGTGAGATATACCGTGATCTGTATCATAGTATCATTGAAACTCTTTTAGATGGATTGGAATAATTTCAACTCTACCCATCAAGGATCATCGATCATCAACATGATGCTTGATGAGTCTTATAATCCATCAGTGACACCAAGCAGTATGTAATAGCAATCCAATAGAATGAAAGTATTAAACTTTAGGTATAGTTACCGTATGATTCAGTTTTTCTATCTTGAGTCTCGATTAGACAGAGATCATGAAAAACTCGTCAAATCCCAATATCAGTCATATGCATGATTAGCTCGACTCGAATTTATTTATGAATTTCTATGAAAACTTGTTTTCAGTATTCATAATTGCTTTGGCTAAAGACTTTCTGAACTCAATCTCATGAATCATATAGGACTATTCCTTTCTATTAAGATCGATAGATTCCATCTAGGTGCATCCTACTCGTAATAGTATCTGAACCTACTATAGCCAACATACATCACAAGGATTCCAATGGCTAGGAGACTAAGTATATATGCAGTCAAACTATAGTAGTCTCACTATAAATAACCGAGGCATCGTAGGTCCAAGGACCACTCACACCACTGCAACATCGAAAAATCACTGACGAGTGAGTAGACATCCAAGTGATTTCTCGTGTTAGGCATACTTAGTGCAAGTTATTCTCTAACAACCAATGCACTCTCACCCTAGTGTCTCCACACTGCAGACTCGAGACTCATCTATCCAGAAGGAAAGCAATCCGTACACTAATCTAACTGGATTGATCATCATCCTCCATGATGATTCCTCGATCGGGAGTTTTTAGAAATTAACCATCAATAATATATGTCCAAAATTCTCAATACCTTAAGAATATATATTATCATCTGTTAATCCTTTGGATGAATCATGGATACATAAAATATAATTGAAATAAAAATTATATTTTATTAATAATAAATTTATAAGTATAAATTTTGTGCCCAAATTTATAATATGGGTCAGTTAATTATTAACTTTTGGGGCACACATCTAACAAACTCCCACTTGCATTAAAGTCAATTGACCATAAATTTAAGTTCTATCTTCTCAAGATGAGTTTTGATCTTCTGCTAGCTGAGAGGCTTCATCAGCGGATCCACCACATTCTCTGTGGAGTCAACTCTCTGCATCTCGATGAACTTCTTCTCGAGGTATTCACGTATGATGTGGAACCACCGCTCTATGTGCTTGGACTTCTAATAAAACTTTGGCTCCTTAGCAAGAGCTATGGCGTCGTTGTTGTTGCAGTGTAGTGTAATGGCATCCGATGGTATGACATCGAGCTCCATAATAAATTTTTTGAATCAGAATGCTTCCTTAGCAGCTTCAGAGGCAGCGATGTACTCTACTTCTATGGTTGAATCCACAATGATCGATTGTTTAAAACTCTTCCAATTAACTAAACCTCCATTACATAGAAAATACATCTCAATATAGACCTTCCATCATCGACATCAGATATGAAGTCTGAATCAGTGTATCCTTTCATTTTCAGCTCAGATCCTCCTCCAAAAATCAAAATAATCTTTAGTTCTTTTAAGTACTTAAAGATGTTCTTAATAGCTATCCAGTGCTTTTCACCTAAATTTGACTGATATTTGCTCGTGACACTCACGGCAAGGACTATATCAAGTCGAATACATAGCATGGCATACATAAAGCTTTCTATAGTCGAAGCATAAGGGATCTTGCTCATGCATTGGATCTTCTTAGGTGTGTCAGGGCATATCTTCTCGGAGAGGTTAATTCCATGCCTAAAGGTAAATTTTTTTGGAGTTTTCATGCTGAACCTCTTCAGCATCTTCTCTATGTATATTTTTTGTGAGAGACCTAACATTCTTTTAGATCTATCTCTATAGATCTTTATTCCAAGAATGTAGGATACTTCCCCTAGATCTTTCATGAAAATTTTTTTTGACAATCATATCTTGACCGATATCAGCATGGGAATGTCATTCCTAATTAGGAGGATGTCATCCACGTACAGTATGAAGAATGTGACAGCACTTTCACTAATCTTTTTGTACATACATGGCTCTCCCTCATTTTTGATGAAATCAAATGATTTGATTATATTATTGAAGTGAGTGATCCAATTTCGAGATGCTTGCTTAATTCTATATATGAATTTTTGTAGCTCACAGACTTTGTGATCACTATCACTGGGTATGAAATTCATAAGCTACTCCATATAGATGTCTTCCCCAAGATATCTATTTAGGAAAGTAATTTTCACATCCATCTGTCAGATTTCATGATCGTAGTATGCTGCAACAGCGAGCAATATCTGGATAGATTTCAGCATGGCTACTGATGAGAATATTTTTTGATAGTCATTGCCTTCGCATTGATTGCCTTATAGGTCTCCACCTTACCATCCGAATCTATTTTTTATTGTAGATCCATTTATACCCAATAGGTACTATACCTTCAGGTGGATCTATTAAAGTCCAGATATGGTTGAAATGTATGGAGTCAATTTTTAACATCATTGCTTCCTTCCATTTCTTGGAGTCAACATCTAACATCGCTTCATTATAGATTTTGGGATCATCTTTATAGCCCCTATCTCTTATTAAGAATGCTTCCTCTACATCCTCTGTAAGTATACCTAAGTACCTTTCAAGAGGATGGGAGATCTTACTAGATCTATGAGGTGGAGGAGGTATATTTACTGGCTCACTATAAATGGGTTCAGATTCTAGGACTCGTGGCTCTTCAAAGACCTTCTCTTCGGGTTCAATTTTTCTCCCACTGCCTCTATCTTAGATAAACTATTTTTTAAGAAGACTGCATGATTGCTTATAATCACATAATGATCCTCTGAAAGTAAAAGTAGTATCCTATAGATTTCTTAGGATATCCTATAAAATGAGCCCTAATTAATCTAACCTCTAATTTATCCAACTACTGTCACTTGATATGAGCCGAACATCTCTAAATCTTGAGATGATCAAGACTTAGTTTCTTACCATGCCATAACTCAATGGTGTGGTAGGAACGGATTTAAAAAAAATCTTATTTAAAAATTAATTATGGAAAGTAACACATATCTCCAAAAAATATTAGAAAATCTGTGATGCTCATCAAAGATCAGACCATATCAATAGGGTTCGATTTCTCCTTTCAGATATTTCGTTAAGCTGAGATGTTCTAGGAAGTGTCCACTGTGAGACCATGCCATTATCTTTGAGATAGTTATAGAATTCTCTACTAAGGTATTCACTTTTTCGATTTGATCGAAGAACCTTTATGAGTTTTTCTATTTGCTTCTCTACTTTACATCTGAACTCTTTGAATTTTTTAAAAATTTCAAACTTGTGTCACATCAAGTACACAAACCTATATCGTGAATAATCATTAGTAAAGGTTATGAAGTAGAGATAGCCACCCCTGATCTGCATATCAAATTGACCACATACGTCAGTGTGTATCAGGACTAATATCTTAGTGGTTCTTTCTCCGTATCCTATAAAGAGTAGCTTGGCTATCTTTTCTTGAAGACAAGACTCACAAATTAGATAAAACTCGAAAGTCAATGGTTCGTGAAGACCTTCTTTCTTCAATTTGTTAATTTTATTCTTTTCTATATGGTCTAGCCTAAGGTGCCACAGATATCTTTGATTTAGCCTATCTCTTAATCTTTTAGACCCTATGGCATTCACTATTTGCTCATTAATGTTCGTCAATGCATCAACATGCAAATAGTAGAGACCATCAATCATAAAGGCATGTGCAATAATTTATTTCTAAAATAAATTGAGCACTGATCTTATTAAATTAAATATGTAATCTTCCTGTGCTAGCATAGATATAGAAATCAAATTTTGCTAGCTACAGGTACATAAATATAGCCTTTAGAACTAACTAAATTCTGATGATAATTATAGAGAGTAGGTGCCTAAGGCTATGGCAACTCTTGCCCCATTGCTAACTCTAAGAGTAACTTCACTTTCCCTCAGCTCTCTACTTTCTTTAGATCCTGCATTGAAGTAATAAATATATATTAAAACTAGAATCTAAAATCCAACTGGAAGAACAGAAAATCATAAGGTTAAGTTCTATAATGAGCGAGTCAGACATACCTTCAGAAGGTATGTCCTTCTCCTTGTTCTTCAGGCTTGTCAGAATAGAGCCCCTTAAATTCTTCAAGGTCCCTTCAACTGTCACCAACATGTTAAGTAATTTAGATAGGATGCTATCAATCTTATTTATATGGTAGTTTATAATAAGCTATCTATATGAATCGAAAAGGAATTGTAGGATCAGATCCACTTATAAATCCTTATCTATGGTCAAATCGAGCTTCTGAAGCTCCTCGATGTCCTTGATCATTGTCAAATAATAATCATGGACCGACTGTCCATCACGCATCTTCACTTTGAAGAGTCTTCTGAAGACTTCAAAGCGAACTGTTCGACTCTGATCACCATACAACTCTTGTAGATGAGTCAGCATATCCTTAGCAGTCTTGATATCTTCATGCTGACGCTAAAGATTGTTAGACATGGACGTCAAGATATAGAACCTAACCTGATTATCATCATCCATCTACTTCTCAAGTGCAACTTGTTGATCAGGGGATGAGTCGGCAACACAGAGATTTTCTGGTTAAGAACATGGATCAATTTTTCAAAATTGAGAACTATTCTCAAATTCCTAAGCCAGTCCTTATAATTAGTTTCGATCAATCTGTTGGTCTCTAGGATACGAGCTAGTGGGTTGGAAGTTGATATGGCTAACTATAGAAAGTAAAATTTTCTAATTAGATATTTATACTTATTTTAATTATTTAAAATTTTAAAACAAACACTGCTACTATTTTCTTAAGTCTCTCATACTCTTCGGGTGGAGAAACGAAAATCCCTATGCGACTAGGGTTTCAAGTGGGTAATGCACTCCCACTGATCTACGCATATTTCATCTAACAATTATTGGTAACATGCAAACCAATAAGTGGACAACACTTTGTCCATTGCTTCACTAAGTAAGATGCGATGATGTTGGTCTCTTAATCTTGTGGCCTCACCTAATAGTTATTGATATATTTCTTAATTAAGTCAAACCCACCGTTCACTAGCAGACGTAAAGTTGTCATTAGGTTCCTAACCTAACAGTTATTGAGCCCAACCTCATCTCTATCTCAAATTATCTAATTATAATAGAATGATTGTACCTTTCTGATGCAACCGAACCACTGTGAATAACCGAGAATGATCAATGCTAGAAAGACATCCGCATCTCTATAATGATGGAAGACTGCTAGACTTAATATGCGAGGAGATTTATTTAGGTATCTTTTAACTATTTACATTTCATACAAATCTTTAATTGATTAGGGCATGGGTTCAGCTAAAATCACTAGGCACCCAAATTCTAAATCGATCACAATTAGTCAGGTAAGTAAGAGATTGATGGGAGGCACCCCTACTGCCTTTGGCAATGATCCTAATTAAATAACTATCGCTCAATTACTTCTCTTAGATACTAACTAACCCTGACCCATTTTAAATTAAGTTAACCTAAGTGATCAAAGCTCGAGCCACTAAGCCAAGACCAGATTATGGGTCAAGATTTTTAACACATGCAAGTTAATCGATTTGATCCTACAACTATTGATTCGATCTTGAGCTGGCTCGACCTAATCGCAATCAACTCCTCAATTTGATTAGATCAATTGCTCATCTCGATTGAGCCCAATATGTGCCAATCAAGAATTCTAGGACTCTAATCAAATTAGAGATCCAAATTGATCTACCCATGAACCCAAATCGCAGAAATTTTAGATCTTGACATAAAATTCAGATCTAAATTCAGATATAAAATAGATTTTAGATCCGAATGAAATGACTCAAAACATCTTCAGGTCTAAATCTAATTTTAAATCTAAAAGAAATAAATTTATTACAGATCTGAAATAAATTTTAGATCTAAAACAAACACATAGTCATATCATGTATTATACAGAAATTTTAGATCTAACAATTTATGATATTCAACATCATTCTAGGACAATCATTCAGCATAACCAAGTTATACCAAGACAATCTTATTTCAAAATGATGTTGAAATATTTAATGAATTTTAGATCTAATTTCTGTAAATCAGATTTTAGATAGCATGCATTCATGTTCATATCAGAACTATGGCTCTGATACCACTATTAGATTAGGTAGTTTCATGCATGTAATTTAAATATTTTGAATTAACCAGGGAAGTAAATGTAGATTAAATATTTTCACCCAAACATACATTAGATCTGATCTACAAACATCTAATAATAGATCTATGATATAAACATAACCATGTATCTAAAATCTGATCTAACATTTAATATATCAAGAGGAGATCTGACCTTTATACCTTTTACATGGGTTGATCTATACCGCAGTCGATGATCTTGGATGTCTTAATTTCTCAAGCTATACATACGTCCGGCCTCTACAATATCCATATGAGGTCTTGATCTGATCAAAGGCTCTTTGATCTCCTTGGAGTGCTAACTCTCTTGCAGAGACCACTTCCTGATGGTTGATTGAAAGCCTTCTTCAAATCTCTCAGACTCTCTCAGAGAAGAAGAAGATTTGGAGGAAGATGAAGAGATGGAAGAAGAAAACTTTGAGAAACCCTTTACCCTCTTCTTTTTCTCTCTTCCCAAAACCTAATGCTTAGAAGAGGAGCACGCCTACACTAGACCCAAGCCCCTCTCTCTTTTGTATGCCAAAATCAATTAAATCCATTTTCCATGCCCCAAAGCCACCCTTTAAATAGGTATCCAATAAGAGTTTAGATAAGTTTAGATTCTTATCAGATAAGAATTTCAGATTCAAATTAAAAAATTGAAGTTCAAATAAAACTTATCCTTATCCAAGATAAGGATTCAAAAGAACTAATCCTAACCTTATCCATAGGAGGGTGATAAGAAGGTATTTGGCATGGAGATTTCTCATGCAGAACCAAATTTGCATGAGGAAGAATGGCATGGTGATGGCGTGTGGCGCAAGGGAGAGAATCCCAGTCCAATTGAGATTCTCTTGGTGCTTCAATTGGGCTTAACCAAATTTGATTTGGTTGCACCCCAAGAGAGGAGAAAATCTAATCCAATTAGGAACCCAATCTCTCTAATAAGATTCTAATCTAATTAAAATTAGTTGAACCCAAATTCTAATCAAATCAGAAATTGATCTTTTTTGCAATTAGATTATCTCATAACTCAATTAGGCTTAATCTAATCAAACTTAATTAAAAAAAATTGAATCCAACTCAATTAGACTTGATCCGAATCCCATCGCTCAATTAGATTGAGCCAATTCGCAATCCAATTGTTAATTAATCCTCCATGACTCACCAACTCTTAGTAAATTACTTTATTGTAACTTTGTATTGGATCAATCATCAATCATATTGATGATTAGATCCAATAGTAATTCATAATTGCTAATCAACCATCTGATCAGTCAAGTACCTCTATTGTGTGTGATCCCATAGATTTTATTCTACCTGATAGTGAGATATACTATGATCCCTATCACAGTATCATCGAAACTTCTTTCGATGGATTAGAATAATTTCAACTCTGTCCATCAAGGATCATCAATCATCAAAATGATGCACGATGAGTCTTACAATCTACCAGTAACACCTAGTAGTATGTAGTGACAATCTAGCAGAATGGAAGTATTGAACCTCTAAGTACAGTTATCGTGTGATTCAGTCCTTCTATCATGGATTCTGACTAGATGGAGATTATAAAAAATTCGTCAACCCAACATCAGTCATATGCATGATTAGCTCGATTCGAGTTCATTTATGAATTTTATAGAACTTATTTCCAGTATTCAAACTTTGGCTAAAGACTTTCTAAACTCAATCTCGCAAATTACATAGAACTACTTCTTTTCTACTAAGGTTGATAGATTCCATCTAGATACATCCTATTCCTAATAGTGAACTTGAACCTACTGTAGCCAACATACACTGCAAGGATCCGAATGGCTAGGAGACCAAGTATATATGCAATCAAACTACAGTAGCCTCACTGCGAATAACCGAGGTATCACAGGTCAAAGGATCACTCACACCACTGCAGCATCAAAAAATTACTGACAAGTGAGTAGACATCTAAGTGGTTTCTTATGTTGGTCATGCTCAGTGTAGGTTATTGTCTAACAACTATCTATATTCTCATCCCAGTGTCTTCACACTATAGACTTGAGACTTATCTATCCGAAAGAGAAGCTATCCGTGCACCCATCTAATAGGATCAATCACCGTCCTCTATGATGATCCCTCGATCGGGAGTTTTTAGAAATTAACCATCAATAATATGTATCCCAAATTTTCAACACCTTAAGAATATATATTATCATCTATTAATCTCTTGGATGAATAATGGACACATAAAATATGATTGAAATAAAAATTATCCTTTTATTAATAAATAAATTTACAAGTATAAATTTTATGTCCTAAAATTTATAATATGTGTTAGTCAATAATTATTTTGGGGCACACATCTAATAGCCAGAAGGGTTCCACTATCATTAGGGTTATGGTCGTAGTATATTGTGATGTTTCTGTAGGAACCAGATCTAGGGTTTCAGGGTTAGATCTTGAAATTTTTCCAAGATTATGCAGCGGAAGACTAAAATAAATCAAAATTTATTTTAAAACTAGAGAATCCCTAGATCTAAGATCCTATTACATGATTATTATATAGCATTAAATCAAAAATTAAAATATATATAAAGTATGAACTAC
>KE505619.1:216140-229563 GCA_000441515.1 Elaeis oleifera | reverse complement strand
ACGTATGAACTACTTCCTCCTCTCTCTCTCTCTAGCAAAACACATTTCTTCCTCTCTCTCCCTCTATTTCTTCTCGAAAGAAATTCTTCCAAATGAAATCCTTCCCTCTCTCTCAGCGGCAAAACATATTTCTTCCTCTCTCTCCTCTGTTTCTCCTCGAAAGAAACTTTTGCCCCATCTCTCTCTGACATAAGTACCTCCAAACTCTCTCTCCATCGTAAATACGTCGCTGACTCTCTACCTCAAGTGCAAAGACATTGTCGATTCTCTTTGCAATACAAATATGTCACCGGCATTTACTTCACTCCCTCCCTCTTTTTCTATCTGGCGCAAACACCTCATAGGCAAGGTATATTTTAAATATTGTTACTTCATTAGAAGTTAAATATTTCATTAGATGTATGAAATATTTATGTGACATTTCAAAAAATTATGATATTGAAGGTATAGAGACTTTTTGATTAGAATAACCCACACATAGCTTAATTCATAAGAGGATAGATGGTTAGTCTTTGGAATTTTAATTAGTCTTTGAAATTTTGATTTGTTGGATAAGAATTATTACTATAATATAGAAACAATCATATTTAATATATTTATTATTATATTGTTTAGATAAAAAGAGTATTTAATGAGAAAATTTTGTTCTCGACAAATGTTAATAAAAGCTACATGTTAATAATTAATTTATATTTATTAAATTTTAATAAATTTTATTTTGTAATTAGTGGATGGTTATATTTTATGCAGGTAGACGATTTTGAAACCTACATCAGCAGCAGTTCATTTGAGGAAGAGAAATTCGACGACCATGTAGGCTTATCAGTGTTTTTGATCACATGGTTATAATTTTGTAACGATGGATACTATTTTGAGTTGGATAGATGATATAAGTAAATAATGTACATGATTTATTCCATCATTAACATATAAAGATATATAGTTATACATAGTTATGAATGAATGTATGGTTCTTACATAATAATATGATTTAGGCTGTTAGCTTTTGTGTGTCTAATATTACATTGATGATTGAGAAGTTGAGATATTTACTTTATATGTTATGTTATGTTTGATTTTTTTAACTTAATGGTGCAGGAAGATGATTTAAAAGCTCAGGATAATAAATACAAACTATCGCAGAATAAACACAAACTCGGATTCCAAAAGTTGGGTGATCCAACGATCCTCCCAATATAAATAACAAAAGAGAAGGATAAATACTAACTCCTATTGAAATAAATACAAACTATTCAAAGATAAACATAAACTCCAAATATTAAACACAAACAGATCCAAGATAAATATAAATTATCCCAGATTGCTCTCTATCCTTTATGCATCTATAACAAAATAAACATAAACTGATCAAAAATAAATACAAATTTTATATAATAAACATAAACTGGTCAGAAGCTCTACAGTGATATATACAAATCATTCAGAATAAATATAAACTCTGTTAGATGTATACTCTAGAAGTCAATCCTGATCGATGCATATCATAATTGTAAGACATATTTTATACTTGTTGGACAGTTTTTATAACCATTCATGTTGTATATGTCCATAAATTATCTTAGAAATAAATAAAGATGATTTTATATATTTTAAGATATTGAGAATTTGAGACATATATTATTAATGATTAATTCTAAATACTCTCAATCGTAGGATCATCACAGAGGACAGTGATCGATCTCATTTAGATTGGTACATGGATTACTTTCTTTTCAAATAGATGAGTCTCGAGTCTGTAGTGTGGAGACACTGGGATAAGAGTACAGGTGGTTGTTAGAGAATAACTTACACTGAGCGTGATCAATATGAGAAACCACTTGGATGTCTACTTACTCATCAGTAATTTTCTTGATGTTGCAGTGGTGTGAGTGATCTTTTGACCTGTAGTGTGTTGGTTATTTACAGCAAGACTACTTAGTTTGACTGTATGTTTCTTAATCTCTAACCATTCGGATCTTTGTTGTGTATGTTAGCTATAGTAGGTTCGCTGTTTGAGTAGGATGCACTTAGATGGAATCTATCGATCTTAATAGAAAAGAGTAGTTCTATACGATTTACGAGACTGAGTTTAGGAAGTCTCTAGCTAGAGTAAATGTGAATACTAAAAAATTTTTACAAGATTCATAAATAAACTCAAGTCGAGCTAATCTGGCATATGACTGACAATGAAGTTTGACGAGTTCTCCATGACCTCCGTCTAGTCGGAATTTACGATAGAAGGACTATATTACATGAAACTGTATTTAAGGGTTCATTCTTTGTTCTGCTGGGTTGCTACTACATGCTGTTAGGCATTACTGATGGATTGTGAGAACTCATCAGGATTATTTTTGGATCAATGATCCTTGTTGGGTGAGTTAGAATCGTTACAGCCCATCGAAGGGAGTTTCGATGATACTATGATGGAGATCACAATATATCTCACTACCAGACAGAATAGAATCTAAGAGATCACACACAAAAGGAGCTTGACTCGATCAATGGCTTGGATCAAATTCGAACTATCAAGTTGATTGATATTTTGAATTTAAAAATTATTAATTTGTAAGTATTATAGATTCAGTAACTACTAATTGTTAGTACAGAGACTTAATAATAAATATTATAATCTAATTAAGATAGATTAAATTATGGATCAAATCTTAATTAATTTAAATCAAATTTAATTTAATTCAATTCAATTTAATTTAATGCTAATTGGGTTCAATTATCCAAATCAAATTTGGATTTTAATTCTGATTGGATCAAGCTTAACAGTCTTTCGAATTTGATTCGATCACACTTAATTTGAACTCAATTTGGATCCAGTTTGATCCAAATTTACCCTGACCCTTTGAGCCCAGATTCTCTAGGCTTTTCTCTCCAAGTGGCCGATCAGAAAAGAGATGGGGCGGTGATTTTTCTCACTGATTTTTCTTTGGCACATGTGAAGGGGTGCGGAGAGGTTGTTACATGGTTTCTTGATTAGTTAGGACATCTATCTAGATAGAGATTGAGCCCTAACTAATTCAAACCAATTCTAATCTGATTAGAGTTGGTTTTACTATGGAAACTACCTCTGAATTATGTGACAAAATAAAGAGGGGAGTTGGGACGTGCGATATTTTTGAGAGTTCCTTTTCTTTCTTGCCGCAAGCCTACGTTCCACGCCCTCTTCCCTCCTTGTTCCCTCCCTTCCACACCCCATATCTCCCTCCTCTAGATCAGATTTGAGAGAAAAGGGAGGTTTTAGAGAGAAAAAAAAAAGATCAAAAAGGGTTCTTGATCTTTTTTGGTGATCAGGTTCAATCCCCAGAAATCTATCAACGGCTGCTTCAAGTAATATAAGTAAATGGGCCCAGATCCAAGCCAAAGAATGAAACTTGCAAGGGAGCTAGCACCCCGGGGGTTTCGAAGTTCTGATTGGGATCATCTTTGTGTAGATAGTAGCAGAGTTCGGGCACTTGTGCGGCTCAAATGCAAATCCTGGACATCCGCAGGATCCGATCTGAGGAAGAAAAAGGAAAAGCATTCAAATATAATTTTTCTTTCCTATTTTATAATTTCAGATCTATGTCTTAAATTTATTTATGTATGTTAGATGATTTTAGGTGTAATTTAGATTTTGAATCTACATGCTTAGATGTAAAAATTATTTTTATATCTGCTTCCACTATGATTAGGATAATCAAAAAAATTTTGCATGCGAATCACCCTGAAACCAACAAACTCGGGATCCAAAACTTTGTTCATCCAAGGCTCCTCCCATGATAAATAATAAGAGGAAAGGATAAACATTAACTTCTACTGAGATAAACACAAACTATCTGAGGATAAATATAAATTCTAAATAATAAACACACATAGGATCAGAATAAATATAAACTATCCCAGATTACTCTCTATCCTTTATGCACTCATGATAGCATAAATACCAATTGGTCCATAATAAACACAAACTCTATATAATAAACACAAACTCTATATAGCAAATAGAAACTCTACAACGATAAATACAAATCGTCTAAGATAAATACCAACTCAAGATCCAAAATTTAGGTCATCCAAGGGTCCTCCCATGGTAAACAATAAGAGAGAATGATAAATACTAACTCCTATTGAAATAAATATAAACTATCTGAGGATAAATATAAACTCTAAATAATAAACATAAATAGGCTTAGGATAGACACAAACTATCCTAGATTACTCTCTATCCTTTATAGGACCATGACAAGATAAACACAAACTGTCCCATAATAAATATAAACATTGTATAATAAATAAAAATTTTATATAATAAATATAAACTCTGTGGTGATAAAAATAAATCATCTAGAATAGACAAACTTGAGGTCCAAAACTTGGATGATCCAAAGGTCCTCCCAAGATAAACAACAAAAGAAGAGGATAAACACTGACTTCTATTAGAATAAATACAAATAGTTTTAGAATAAACATAAACTCTATATAATAAATACAAATATACCCATGATAAATAGAAACTTTGGTGATTGCTCTCTGTCCTTTATGAACCTATGATAGAATAAACACAACTAACCCAGAATAAATACAAACTCTATATAATAAACCCAAACTGTATATAATAAACATAAATATCTGTAGCAATAAACACAAATAGTCTAGGATAAATACAAACTCGAGGTCCAAAACTTAGATCATCCAAGAATCCTTTCAAGATAAATAATAAGAGAAAATGATAAACACTAACTTATATTGGAATAAACACAAACCATTTCAAAATAAACATAAACTTCATATAATAAATACAATCATACCTAAGATAAATAGAATTTTCAAGATTGCTCTCTGTCCTTTATGGAACCATGACTGGACAAACACAAACTGTTCCAAAATAAATACAAATTCTATACTAGAAATAAAATTTCATATAATAAATACTCTGTGACGATAAATACAAACCTTGTATCAAAGTTTCTATTTATCCTGGATGGTTTGTATTTATTACTATAGAGTGTGTATTTATTGTATCAAGTTTTTGTTTATTATATGGTATTTCTATTTATTGTGAGATAGTTTGTGTTTATCCTGCTACGGTCTCATAAAAGGCAAAAAGCAATCACCAAGGTTTGTATTTATCCTGGATATGTTTATATTTATTATGTGGAGTTTGTATTTATTTTTAGATGATTTGTGTTTATTTCAATAGAGATTAGCGTTTATCCTTCTCTTTTGTTGTTTATCATGGAAGGATCCTTAGATCACCCAAATTTTGGATCCTAAGTTTGTGTTTATTCTAAACGGTTTATATTTATTGTTTTAGAGTTTCTATTCATTATATGATATTTCTATTTATTATATGGCATTTGTGTTTATTCTAATGTGGATTATATTTATCCTGTCATAGGATCAAAAAGATAGAGGACAACTAGGATAGTTTGTATTTATCCTAGGTATATTTGTGTTTATTATATGAAGTTTATGTTTATCCTAGCATGATTTGTGTTTATTTCAGTAGAGGTTAGGTTTATCCTCCTCTCTTGTTGTTTATCATAGAAAGATCCCTTGATCACCTAAGTTTGGATTCCAAGTTTGTATTTATTCTGGACTGTTTGTATTTATCATTTCAGAGTTTCTGTTTATTATATAAAGTATCTATTTATTATACAGCATTTGTATTTATTCTGGAATGATTTTGTTTATCCTGTCATAGGATCAAAAAAGACAGAGAGAAACTAGGATAGTTTGTGTTTATCCTGGATATTTTTATATTTATTATATGGAGTTTGTATTTATCCAAGCATGATTTATGTTTATTTCAATAGAAGTTAGTGTTTATCCTTTCCTCTTATTGTTTATCATGGAAGAACCCTTGGATCATCTAAATTTTAGATCTCGAGTTTATATTTATTTTGGACCGCTTATGTTAATCCTGTCATGGGATCATAAAAGACAACATTATAACTTCCAAAGTTTGTATTTATCATTACTCTATTCATATTTACTCTAGCGAGTTCATATTTATTTCCACCTAGTGAAGCATCCATAATTTCTAAATGAAGAAGATTAGAACTCACAAATAATGACAAATGAGATCCATAATGCACCATAAAAATAATTCCATACATAGAAGCACAAATTGACCTGTTATAAATTCGAGCATAAAATGATCTAGAAAATAATAATCACAACAACTGTAAAATTAAATAATTATCAGACCCATCAATAAATATGATAACAACCTATAAACAAACTTAAAGAAACACAAAAAATAACTCAAATGTGATCAAATCCATTGCAACAATTGCACAAAACAAACTTGATTTAGCTATTACAAATATTTCATACTTGAAAAAAATTGATCCATCGTAGAATAAAAAGTTTTTACAAGAGATTTCGTACAACTTTATTCACAAGAGATTCACAATACATCCAAATGTTTTGACATAATACATATCTTACAAATGTATACAAAGAGTAGAGCCAACACAGATATGGTCACAAAGGTAGCACAAAACAAACTATAATGATCCCACCTTGCAATCCTTCACGATCATTTGTGCAGTATATATGACATGTAACTCCAGTATATGAGTATTCATAATTGTGATCTGGGTCTCCATCACCATAGGCTCCATAAAATGCGTGACATAGATGGCGTGAGCTATTTTTTAGCACGGATCATTCGTTAGCACGGTGCATTAGTTGGCACGGACATAATTCAGTATGAAACATTAGTTGGCACAAAAAGCTTAGTTAGCACTTATAATTATATAATTGGTACATTCCATTATTTAAAAAAAACATAATACCCTTATACATATAATATAAAGATACAAAAAAATCAATTATTATAATAATTATCCGACACTCTGTTATGGACAGTGAACAAAACAGAGCAGCCGACCATCCATATCAACGAAGTAGATATCTCATACCATCTCAGTCAATCAGATTACCTACAAACATAAGATTAGAAATCAACCATATTGTTAGCAATGTATGGATGCATACAACATCCGATAAATATGGTCACTACTTACAAATCTTCTAGTGACTACTTTATACTCTATACCATTCATAGATGTGTAGTATTTGAAGCATGTGTCCTCTATATCCATAATAAGCAGATGCCAATGCGAAGATGAGTATATGGGCACGAACATTTGCTTGACTTCAGTCAATGAATGTGGTATGAAGTCTCGCATAGCTTTATCGAAAACTTTTCATGTGCCAATCAACATGTTCTAAAAGGATAAAAAATATGAAACATACATTACCATACATAGTGCTAATCCAAAACATGATATTACATAAAATATAAATAATTACCATAAAAAGGGTTGTAATATAAAGGTAGACTCCAAATGTATTGAAGGATCGGTCAATACACGCTACTACAGGAGGGATCAAAAAATATCTATGACCTACATAGTCCATTGCAAAAAATAGAAATTAACTTGCATATAGTTGTTGCCTAAGCAGTTTAATCAAAAAAAAAGTTATAAAAGATAAGGGGGGTCTCCAAAACAATCACCATAGCTATTAAACATATAGAACCTCTTATAAGGATCATTCTACGACTTTGGGTCATATTTTGGAAGATGTAATCATTCTTGGCCATCCAAATATTATATGCAAAATAAGCCATTAGAATTGCCACCATACTCTGGTCAATCCTACCAAATCTTTGTGGAATAGATTGGAAGAACTTTAATAGAAAGAGTAGGAATGATCCCAGCATCAAACAGCAGGGCTTGCCTTGACTCCATATTTGGGATGCCAATATGCAATTCAAAATAACAAGGAAAAGGATAGTCTTTTACATCCAAATATAAATCACAATAAATAAGAATATGCAAACCACGCTGGTGTAATAAACCCTAATATAGAGGTCAATTCCATGCTAGTTTAAAGTCAATAAAGAAATCCTAAGATGAACACCCTCTCTTATATCCAACCAATGCTTCTAATCGAAGAGGCTTCAATCTTACAAAACCTACTGAAGCTTCTTAATCCAATCTATCTGTACTATCTCCATCAGGTTTAAGAATAGAAAGAATTCTCTGTACCAATGACTCTGAAAAGTATGGATGAATTACAATAATATTCTATTAATTCTTAGCAACTAGCATAAGATCATTTACTTTAAGATTTTTCAAAGGCAAAAGATCAACTACAGCGGGCTACTTTATAATTGGAATAGATAAAATCCAAGAATATTGAATCATATTAGTAGATATCTCATTACTTACATGACACTTGGTATTAGAGAAAATTAGTAGGGCAAAGAATACAACCACCGCTAAATAGGTGAGCTAGTTTGGGAGCATACAGGAACAGACATAACAGACCATGCTCCAGGCTTCATGCTCTTCAAGGATGCCCACAACCCCTCATTAGTTAACATAAATTGTGTAGCATGTTTGGCCACCAATGCATCATGCTGAGCAATTAAAGATAGAAATCTCAAATCACATGTTCTGGTAGGATGATGTACATAATCTTAGGAAATCAAGTGTACTCATCTAGAGTTATCTAATAAGCCCTGCTAGAAGATTCAAGAATACAATACAGTGTGACAACAAAAAAAAAATTAATTAAAGTAACCCTCTCCAAATAAACGTATCACAGCTGAAAGCAAAATATGCCATTTTGATCCTTAAAAGATCAAAATACTCAGCATTGGCGACTACTACTGGTAAACTATCTAGCACCATCCTTTATTGCACATAGAACACATAATTCATATCCCAACGGAGCTATTGATATGAAGCAAATAAATGAAGAAGATGCTCACCTGATATAGAAGAGGTGGACCTCTAGCAGTACGTGGGGTGGCGGTGACTGGTGGCAACGCTGGATGGGTGCAGCAAGAGGTGGTGGCTATGCTGGTTGGAGGCCACGGTGGGTGGCGATGCTAGTTGGTGCAGCGGTGGATGGTGGCGATGTCGGTTAGGGGCGACATCGGTGTTTACGGATGCCAAAGAGAGAAATGATGCTGGGGAGTGGGAGTTGGGAGTTGGAAATTGAGAGGAGATAGAGTGCGGTGGGTGGGAAAGCGGATGGGAGTTGGGGTTGGGACGAGCCAGTGGCAGATGGATGCGACGGGTGAGAGTTGTCTGTTGGAAAGGGGAGGAGGTAGAGTGGAAGAAGTTAGAATTGGGATGAGAGGAGAAGATGGGGCAGCGCATGAGAGCCGGTGGCGGGTTGGGCAAAAGCCAACAGTGGATGGGAGTTGCCGATTGAAAAGGAGGAGGTGGAGTAGAAGAAGTTGGGATTAGGGATGAGAGGAGAAGATGGGGCCGCAAGTGGGAGTTGATGATTGGGAAAGAGTTGGCAGTGGGTGGGCATTTAGTAGTGGGAGAGATGCATTTTGAAAGGAAGAAAGAGGGAGAGAGAGGAGAAGAAGGTGAGAGTTGAGGTTGGGAAGAGCCGACGGTAGGTAGGGATTTTGGGTCGGCTAGGATTTTGATGGGGAGAGAGGAGAAGAAGGTTTGAGAGAGAGGTGGGTTTTGAAAGGGAGAGAGAGGGAGAAGAGATAGGAGGAGGGGCGTGCATGGCCTTACATCATGTCCTATTCAAAGCTGAGCTTCTTTTTTTCTAAACAAAGCCATATCAGTTAGACGATAACCCATGCACTTCATTAGCCATTCTCCCATGCTTTGAGATGCATGCCGATCCAAGGGACAGGAAGCCCATCAAATTTGGACTGAGATCCGATCAACCGAAGCTCAATCTATCTCTATATATATATATATATATTAAATAGAGGCATCAACTTTATTCACCACGTGTATGTTTCCCAAGGCACCATCCGCTACGTGTACATTTGCCAAGGCACGGGTTTGGCAAAGTGGGAGGGAGCCGCGAGTGAAAGAAAAATGATCGCTCCTACTCCGAGACCATGTTCATAATCAAGAAAGCCTCCACCTCCACCTCTGATGTCGAGGCATGGAGGAGGGCATCATGGGGGCTAGTAAAGGCGGTGAGGAGGCGGAGGGTGGTGGGAAGGCCATCAGTGGGGAGAGAGAGAGGAGGATGCGAAGGAGGGTGAGGGAGGAAGAAGAGCATGGAGATTGGAGGGGTTTTTTAGATTTCGATTGGAATTTTTTCTCCCTCCCATCGTCATCGGTGTCGGCCTTTGCCTCTTTTCTCCCTCAGGTTCTTTCCTTCCTATGGATCTCCAAAAAAAGATTAAGAAATGAAAAATACCCAACACAAAACCCCAGCCATCGTCTAAGCTTCCCTATTCGACTGTTCCAAGACTATCTTTTTCAAGGATCTGGGGGAGAGCACTTGAGAGAGATGAGAGGGGTTTCTTAGGTTTCGATTGGGTTTCTTTCTAGAGGAGATGGAATTTGTGCGAGTTGTGATGGTACGAGCATCCCAAAAATAGTAAAATGTGGATCCTTCTCCCATTCCTTTGTTCCCCTCCTCTTCTGTCCCTATCTCGCCCCAGCTGTGGTGCTCCAATCGCATCCCCAAGGGCTGCCATAGATCCTGTCTCTCACTCCCTGACGTCCATCGTCGAGCTCCATCATTTTCTCTAGCGCTTAGCTTTTGGTATAGCTTTCTGCGTCGCACTCCACCTGTTCGATCGTAGGTCTAGCTATCAGATTGCCCCAAAGTTGAGGAGTAGTCTACAAGGTGTGTCGATATTCTTCTTCTCTAAACTCTAGAAGGTTTTAAAAGAGCCATGGAAGTATAACAATGCTGTTTCTTAACTAATTGCATCAATAAGAGCAATGTACGGTGCTTTCTCTCTAACATCCCTTTCTTCTTCTATGGTGACATTGGGTTGCTTGAGTATTGAATGATTTGATCGAGTTAAGGGTATTCTTATATGAAGTCAAAATTATAAGATTATTGTTAAATAAGATTGCTTAGTATGAATTTAAATTGTCAAGACAACTTCTAATTGCTATTTTTACAGCATTCCATGTTGGACTTGCCAGTATGTGCCAGCATTCCAACTCCAAATGCAAACTGAAAATGATGTTTGAGACATGAAATCTTGATGCCAGCATGAAACAAGGAGAGAGCAGGGAGGAGACATTGGGTTTGGGTAGAGTAAAGGAGTGAGCGAGAACGGGGGTGTTGTGGAAGGAGAGTCATGGGGTCTCAACGAGAGGATGAGTGTAGTGGCATTTTGGAACTTGAAAGGTGGTTCTTTATCCTGTTATCCAAAAGCTATAGTTGCCTGGATTTTTTTTTACTTCATTAGAATATAGGATGGGTCCCTCCTCTCTCGTACAAAAAAAAAAGATGACGCCAACATTTGACTCTGATAGTTATATTATGTTAAATCCCTCATTTTAATTATATACAGTAAATTTGTGTTTAGAACAAATATAATAAAATAAATAAATAAAATAAAATATTTGTTAAAAAAATTGTATCTCGTGCATCGCATGAGGTAATAAGCTAGTATAGTCTTAAAATGGAACACTTGTTTGCCTTTAGAACCTTCTTTTAAGGAGGGGTGTTGGACTTCGCCCGTAGAGTTCTTACCTACCACTAAACTAGAACCAACCTTGAAGCCTTATTTCTTTGTGTTCTTGGCTTATCTCAAGCTAGGTAGCAACGCTATATGCATGTAGTACCTATAAACTACAACTAGAGACTACATGGGCAAAGCCCTTTGAGAGATAGGCTTTTATTTTAGCCATTACTCTAGTCATATAGTAAAACTCTGTGGACTTGTTGGTTCATGGAAAGAATTTTTTTTACAAAAAGTAAATTTTCAGAAACTTACTTCCTGAAAAGTTACTTTTTGAAAATATAATTTTGATATATTGGATTGACTATGGAAAAGTAGTTTATTATAAAATTGCTTATGTTTGGTTAAGCATCCACTTTTTTGAGAAAACAATGTAAAATATATATTATATCCTTAATAGATATAAGATCATAAATTTTTGCTCCTAAATTTTATATAAATAATAATATTATATATTAATATAAATATGAGATTAATATATTATAATAATATTAAATTATAATAATTATTATATTAATATAATACTAATATATATGTATTAATATTATATTAAAATATTAATATTTAATATAAATTTATTAATACATATAATATAATAATATATTAATATTAATATATTCATATAAATACTATATTAATATTAGTAAAATATTATATTAGCATAAATAATAAATAATATTAATACATTATAAATATTATAATATTTATATTGATATAAATATTATATTGTATCAATATAAATATTAGGATAATTTAATATAATCTTATATTAATATTTATAAGAACAATATTTAAATGATATTTTTGAGAATCTATATCCTCCACGATCATGTATTTACAAAATCATCATCATTTTCTATTTACAATCTTAAAAGGATACTTTTGAAAGAAAAAGGATCATCAATTTATATCTTATGGAAAGTCTCAAAACCCATCTCCCCCATGAATTTTTATTTCTCATAAATATGAAAAGTATCTTTTTATGAAAAGAGCTTTTTCTATTCTCTCTTCTCTTAAAATTTCAATCAAACAAGAGGACTCTTCTCCACTTTTCAGAAGTATCAGTTCCCCCCTCCACTTCCCATGAACCAAATGAGTCTTAAGTTCTTGAGAGGGTATCCTAGCTACTTTTGCTATTTATGGAGCCCTTGATCTTTATGGAAATTTTGATCTTTGGATCGAGGGTGACTTTCCTATAGTTATTTCTATGTAAACTTTGAAGAGCACTAATTATGGATAAAATCAAGATCTTAAATCTTCTCATTCTTTATAATGTTTGGAATAGGGATGGCAATTTTTTGTGATCTGATCCGATCCGAATGGGGTAGATTTTATCCTATCTAATTAAGAGATGGGATGGGTATAGATTTTAAAGAATACTTGAAGTGGATTTAGATCAGATATGAATAATGGTATGCCCCCACCCCGATAACACCTCTCTTATTTAAATTATTTAAAAATATCTCTTTTGTTTACATAAAACCCACCCCTCCACCCCCCACTCACCCGGCCACACTATTACTCAAGGTGCTGCGATAGCTCTGTAGCTGATGGGTCACCACTACCTTCCACCCCCGGCCCTCCACTCCTAGCGGCAGCCCGGCCATCATCTATGCTTCCTTATTCGGCCGCTCCATGCCTCCCACCCCATTGAGACTCTTGAGGATGGAAAAACAACAGAAAAACCTAGGAAAAATGTAGGAAAAATCAATGAAAACAAGGGAAAGATGAAAATATTGAAAGGTAAGTCCCTTTTCCACGTAGATTGATCATTCTTTTCTCTTTTCGCTTCCTTTCTTTTGGGAAATCCATGGGGAAGGAGAGTACCTAAGGGAGATCAGAGGGCTTTTTAGGTTCTGATTGGGGTTTTTCTTCAGGATTTTGTGCAATTTGTGGTGGTGTGAGTTGGTCCCGATTGGAGAAGGAGAGCACCTGAGG
>KE505619.1:202095-216120 GCA_000441515.1 Elaeis oleifera | reverse complement strand
GGTTCCAGATGGGGTTTTTTCTCTTTCATATGGGATTTTGTGCAAGTTGTGGTAGTGTGAATTGGTCCTGATTGGGAAGAGAGCATCTGAGGGAGATTGGAGGGACTTTTAGGTTCCAATTGGGGTTTTTCTTGAGAATATGGGATTTTGTAAAGTTGTGGTGGTCTGAGTTTGTCCCTTGAGATTTTGAGAGCTTAATCTTGGTGGAAGCATGATATTTTGTAGGGTTTGGAGATGGGGCAATGGGCGGTGGTGGGGTGGTGGCAGAGATGGGGAATGGAGAACGGAGGTCAAAGAATGTTGCCCAGAAAGGTAGCAACCCAAGAGGGGATGAATTGAGTTTTTAAAATTTCAATCAAAGATATCTAAAATAATTATATGCTTCAAATTAATTTAACTTATGTGATTATGAGGTAAAACAATATACAACAATGGGATTGAGAGATAAGATTAGCTATGCAAAAATCAAGACAATGCTAAGCAAGAAATAAAAGCAAGTAAAGCAAGCACAATAAGGCACGACACAAATACAATTAAATTATAGTGGTTTGGCGCAATCCCATACCTATGTCCACTTCCTAAGAGCCCCTTGAAAATTTTACTATAATCTTCTCGATTATAGCATGCTTGTTTATTTGAGATCACAAACAAATCTAATTGATTTTGTGGGATCACCAACCATAACTTATATACTGATTATTTTCTGAATTCACAATCAATCTAGTTGGTTTATGGACTCACCAATCAAAATCTATAATATCTAATTTCAGACTTGGATGGGTCTAACCTCAAATTTTTTTTCTCCAAAAAACTTGTAGAGAAAATGAAATACAAGATATAGAATTTATAAATAAAATAAAAAATATAAACTCTTTAAAGTTCATAGAAGATGCTAAAGGATTGCTTCTTTGATGCTTCACTTCTTTTCTTTGATGCTTGAGAGAATATGAAAGAAGTTGATGATGATCATTCTTTCAAAGCTCTCAATTCTATGCACTTATCCCTCTCTTTTTTTTTCAAGGATATTTAATGATCGTCACTCAATTTGATAATTTTTTTTTTTAGTCTACTTAGCTTACTTTCCAATTAATTCCCTAGCCTTTAATATGCTTGACAGTGACTGGAGAGTGAATCTTGATCATTGGAACCTTTGAAATATCTATTAGATCCAAAAACTAACCATTAGGAATTTATAAAAAATTAGTTATTATTGTTGTTCTTATGCCAGGGGTCCACTATAATTCTTCAGGGGTCAATTTCAGTTGCCCACGAGTCAACTCGAACTCTATATGAGTTGGCTCAACCACAGGATCTGAAAAATCAGCTTTTTATCTTTTCTGAGACAGTCGACTAATCCTTCATGAGAGTCAACTCACCTACATACTGACCTTATTCCAATATGCCAGAGTTGACTCTTCTTCACTGAGGTCAAAATTTTTCTTTGAAATCTTTGACTTAGCTTCTTTTAACGAAATCTTTTCTATGGATAAATTTTCAATTTAAACATCTAAAAAATTCTATATCCATCCTTAAAATACATAATTAGATTCATAATTATTTAAAGTTTGATAATCATCAAAATCAATTATAGAATCAATAATCTTTCTCTTTTTGATGATGACAAATTTTTTAGTATATGTGCAAATAATAAACATAATATATTTCAAATTAATTGCTAATATGAATCATGAAGTGACCACGTAACTGCATATGAATATGTACTTCATGAGTATTTTATTAAAATTATAAATTTGATATCAAAATGCTCATTTCATATGATTTCATTCAAGCACATGAGCATATCGATCAATTTAAGAGCATTTCAAATATTTTTAGCATATACTCATCCTAACTCTCCTCCTTTTTGATAGCATCAAAAAGCATAAGGGAGGATAAAAAAAATCATCAAAATCAAGTCATACATTCAAAATTTAGAAATTGATTTGTTTTCTCCCCTTTTCAAGCTTAACATGAATTTACCTTTCAAATTTAGATTAAAAGCTTCTTCTCTTTTTTGAAAGAATTAAAGGCTTGTATCAAATTGAGATTAGGGAAAACAATTGCTTGGTCATTTTTAGAAAGTGCAAGCACTACAATAATCCTTTTCCTTTTCTCAAAACCATAGGTTCAAAAGATATCTTTTTTTGCCTTTAAAAGTATCAACCCATTAAGTTCAAAATGATATAAGTTTGTCTCAAATGACATCATATAGAAAATATGTCAATGCAAAATAGATTTGAGACCAAATATTTAATTCTCTTACCAAAGATGAAGCAATATAATGTAAGACAAGAATGAGCCATTAGATACCAAGTGTGAAAATTTTCTTAAGTAGAATAGTCTTGATACCAATTAGGAAAAGCATTTTTAAGTTCATTTTTCAAAAGATAATCAATTAATGCAAGATATTTTTCAAATACCAATTAAATGTCAAAAAGAGGATACAATCAAACTATGCAAAGTATGAATAAATCACACATGGTTGCTGAAATCAAAATCCAAATATTCATCAATAAATTCTCTTTTAAGTTTAGTAATGATTTTTCAAATAGAACAAGATAGGGGAACATCAATAATTTCTATTTTTATTAAGTTTCAAATTGATTTCTCTTTTAATGTTCCAATAAGATTTTCTCCCATATTTTTATAATTATTGCTAGAAACTTAATCTACTTAATTCTCCTCCTATTTTAATAATTAATGCCAAAAGATTTATTTATCATAATACTCCCCTTTTCTTCTAAATTATGCACAATTAGATAAATTTAAAGAATGATCTTTACACATTTCTCCTCCTTATTCTTATAAGCAAAGCACATTTGTAATCAAACAAATATTCAAAAATAAGCATCAAACAGATAGTCACACATTGAATTTTTATAAAAGGAACAATATTCATTCATTAATTTCAAAAGGGTTATTACAAGAAGTGATTACATCAATGCATCCAAAATATATGTAACTAAATGTAGGTTACTAGGAGAACTATAGCTCTATAAGATGAGTCCTAGCATACTATAAAGGTAAATCAATGAAATCCTAGGTAGAGGGTCTAGACTAAGATTGTGAGGATAGACAAGTATCTCCAGATGGCTGTCCTTGAGCATCAGTCCTCACAGTAAAAATCACCTAGATCATCCATGCAGTCTCCTCTTTGAGTAAAGATATAGCCTCTGAGATAAGTCGCTGAATCTCTGTACTGATCACAAAAATAATCCTCGAAGAGATTCACTTAACCAGTGAATTCTCATCCAGTCTGATAGATGATATGTCTGAGCTCTTTGAACGATCCTCTGCCTGTGCTGCTGGTGACTCCTCAGATCTGATGTCTGCCATAGGAACAGTTATCAAAGCTTCATCCTCATCTGAATCCTCATCCCTCTGAATTGCTCCCTCAGGAATCCAATGACCGTCAATTTTTTGAAAGCACGTTCTTTTAAGTGACTAGTCATTATATGTGTCTGTATGCACCAGCTCCCTGATCGTCTCTCCTTCAAGATCTATCTCATGCTCCTAGAAGACCAAAGTCAGAACTATGCCATAAGATAAGGATACACTTGATCGGTTCGCAGCATCATGCATTAGCCCAATCATGAAGGATGGAAGATTCAGGAGAATCTCCCAAATAATTTAGTACATCAGGTGATGTCTCTCTCTGACATGAAATTAAATCTTTTCATCTTAAGAAAAAGATTCGACCGATCATATGATGAAGCAATCTCATTTCCACACTCAATTGGTTTGCTCTTACTTCCTTGATTCCTTCAATATCCTCACGCTCTAAAATGACTTTCAAGCCTGTTTCGTACTTCGTGAGATCCTCTAATCTATTTTCAATAGTAGGCATGTGAAGTGTGCATCCAAGACTCTCCACATCAACTTCAATGCACACACCCTTCACTTCCGAAACTGCATTACCTACTCCCACCTTCATATTATTATAAAATTTCCTTACATGATTGGGGTAGGTTAGAACATCAAGTGAGCACAAGTACTTCCAACCTAAGTTTTTGATTTTTTGCCCAAATGTGAAACCTTCTGCTTCCAAGAATCCAAAATCCACTTTCTTTCCCATGCATACAACCTTGGAAGAAGAAGTAGACCTAGAGGGAGTTACCCACAGAGGAGAAGATGCCGGAGGAAACATAGATGGTGACTGCTAGGTTGCAGAGGTTCTTCCCTATTCTTCTCTCTATTTGGATCGGCATTCACGAATGGGAGGAGGGCTCGGAGAACGGCTGGGGCTCGAGGGTTCTGTACGGTAACACTTCCTTCTCTAGGCCATTTTCTTTAGGGAGCAATTGGAGATCCAATCAATGAAAAATGGGTGAGAATCAGAGGGAGAAGGCTCGATTTGAGTGGAGAAGAACTTTGAATAGGGTTTTGGCTTGGGAGATAAAGGATAGAAGGAATAGAGCTTCAGGTTGTCTCAGGTTAAAAGATCCATCCTTGAAACAATAGTCAACTCCTGTTAAACACGAGTCGACTCCTGATGAGGGGTCGACTCTAGTAAAATTGGGGCCGACTCCTCGCTAAACTATTTTCTATAAGAAACCACAAGTCGACTCCTCGATTTTAAGAGTCAACTTCTCGATACAGAAAACAATTCAAGGGATTTCAAATCAAGAAAAAGTGATCAAAATGAATAGAAATCAATGGGCAATCAAGTCAGGGATCAAGAATGATATTCAATTCAGTTTAGGGATCAAACCATTAATCAATTGGGTGGTTTATAATCAGTCAAATCAGATAGGATCAAATCAAAATAATTTGGAGAATCTAGATGAAGGCTCTATGGTTTAGGGTCAACTAGGGGATTTTCAAAATCTTAAAGGTCAGGCTATAATGCAATGCAAATTCACAACATCAAGTATATGATCTTTTGTGACTGAATGCATTATCTCGATATTTTTCAAATCAAGCAATTTTTAAGACATTTCAATGATTACATATCTTATGAAAATATCAAAAATTAATTTGTAAGTTTTGCACCCAAATATTTTCATATGCCATCAAGCTCATTTTAAGTTCATAAGTGATACCATGTTACAAAGAATTGAGAACATGCAGAAATTAAATAAACTTATACTTATAACAATCAATATAATACTAAAATTAAAAGAATAAATTTATCAATACATTCAAACCATGAGAAATCATCACAATATCATGCATATGTATGAAGCATCAAAATAAATCATTCCTGCAAAATAATATCAAAAATTATTGGTGGTATGATTTGAAAAAAATTTAACTTTTATCAAGCAACATCACCCATTCATCTCAAGTCCCAAGCATCTATTTTTGAGAATTCACTCCTTTCATGCCCCTGCATATTAGGTATACCTATAAATTATTTTTAAATTTTGATATCCAAGCTATCTTAGATCCATTGGATTTAGTATATACAGTTTCTTTTGGAATCTAAATTTGTTTAACCAAACTATGACTAATTCTTTTAGTATTACATTCAAAAATTTTATGGTCTACTTGTTGCATTTAAAGCAAACTATATAATGATTTCATGTAAAATTCTTGTAAACATATTTTTCTAAGTTGCTATTTTTTGAATAATCAAAACCAATTTTCGCTTTATTACAAAATAGCCTTTTGATTATTTGGCATTAATTGAAGATTTTGAGAGCTAAAGATAAATTTTCTACTATAGCTTTCAAAACTTCAATTTTTTTCTAAATTTTTATTTCTTCAACTAAAGATTTTTTTAGATTTTATATGATTCTCTTTTCCTTAGCCAAGGCTTTCTTTCCTTCAAAAGTTTTTTTTTCCATTAAAATCTTATTCTTTTCTTCAGCTAGAGATATATTTGAACTTTTAAGCTTTTATTTTTCAGTCTTAACTTTTTATATTCATCCATTAGATCATTAAAGGCTTTATACAATTCATCAAAAAAAATTCAGAAGAATTTTCAAGATATATCTTATTATCATTAACTATGAGGCATAGATTTACAATACCTTTCTCTTCTTCTTCTTCATCCAAACTAAAAATATCACTATCTCTCCAAGTAGCCATTGTAGCACTTTTCTTGCTCTTTTTGGGATCTTTTTTGAGTAGGGGGGCAATCCGATTTGTAATGCTCCAATTTGTTGTACTTGTAACAGATGATATTTCTTCCTTCATCCTTTTTGTCTTCTTTTTCTTCATCCATTTCTTCTTGAGAAATTTTTTAAATTTCATAGTGAGTAGCACCAAATCCTCATTTTCATCTTTACTTTCTTCTTCATCTTTATCCTTCGACTCATCGCTATCTTCAAATTTGATAGTTGATTTGAATGTAATGATTTTCTTCTTCTTTGACTCTTCTTCTTCCTTTCTTTGGTGCATGTTCAACTCATGAGTCATGAATGAACCTATCAACTCTTTCATAGACAGCTTAGAGAGATTCTTTATTTCTTGTATCACTATCACTTTAGCTTCTTAAGTCTTTAGCAAACACTATAAAACCTTGCAAACAAGCTCATGATTAGTATATATTTTGCTAAGATTATTTAAAGTATTGATGATATCGATAAATCTTGAGAATATATTGGAAATAGACTCATGTTGTTCCATCTTAAAAATTCATAATTATGAACAAGAAATTAATTTAGACTCTTTAATATAGCTTGTTCCTTCATGAGTTATTTCTGATTTATTTCAAATTTTTTTACGGATGTACAAGTAGATATTCTATTAAACTCATTTACATCCAAAGAGCAATATAAAACACTAATGACTTTTGCACTTAATTATGCCATCTTTCTATCAAATTCATTCCATTCTTTTTCGGATTTAGTAGAGGGTACTCCATTTACTTCGGGTGTGTGTGGTCTATTAGTTATGATTCTCTACATATCATAATCTAAAACTTATATGAAAATTCTGATTCTAGCTTTTCAAAATATATAGTTGATGCCAGTAAATAATGATGGTCTAGATGTAGATTGGCCTTCGACAAATGAAGAATCAATCGGAGTTGTTATGATCTTTAACTTAAGAATGCTAGGTTAACAAACAATATTAGAGCACCTGCTCTAATACCAATTATTATCCAAAAAGATAGCAGCCCAAAAGGGAGGTAAATTAGATTCTTTAAAAATTTCAACTAAATAGATATCTAAAATAATTTTATGCTTCAAATTAATTAATTTATATGATTATGAGATAAAAATAATATGCAATATTAGAATTAAGAGATAAAATAAGCTATGCAAGAATCAATGTAATGCTAAATAAGAAATAAAAGTAAGTAAAGCAAGCATAACAAGGCACAACACAAATACAACCAAATTTATGGTGGCTCGGTGCAACCCATTTTTTATATCCACTCCCTAAGTGTCCCTTAGAAATTTCAATATAGTCTCTCCGATTACAATATGTTTGTTTTATCCAGGATCACAAATAAATTGAATTGATTTTATGGGATCATTAATCACAACCTATACATCAATTATTCTTTGGATTCATCCAGTTAATTTTATGGGCTCATCAATCAAAATCTATAAAATCCAATTCTAAGCTTGGACAGATCTAACTCCAAGTTTTTTGTTTTCAAAAAAAATTATAAAGAAATAAAATACAAAATATAGAAATTCAGGATTCTCAATCTTTTCTGGAAAGTGGAGTTTAGAGAGAGACGCTCTGGTGCTCTTAGTGAGAGACCTCTTACACCACCCCATGGCTCTCATAAAAAAACTCTGACACCCAAACGACTTCCCATGCATGGCTTCTGAATCACCTGCATCTCAAGCCTTTTCAGAATCCAGATGACCCCCTACTGAAACATAATAACAATCTCTCCACCACCGCATACCAACCCCACCTCTCCAAGTCCCATTGTGCTAGTAAGAAACATCACTACACCTTGCACCCCTACCTCCACCTCCAAATAGGAACACACCTATAAACACATACCCTAACAATCGAAAATGATTCCTTAAGCCCCCCATCCAACCTAGCGTGACGTCTGGGTATCTGTCACCCCTCATTCTAGGAAATAGTGCCTACCTCCCACTGCATTGCCTTGTATACCTAAACTTTGGTGGTGGTGCCCCACTTCTCAAGTGGAGTTTTGGGAGCATGGATGGTGCTTCATAAAATACCGTGATGGTGACAACTGTACTTATGCCGACGTGTTGAAAGGTGTTTGCCTCCCCACCGAAGCATCGAAAGGTATGAAGCATCATCACACCCCTTACCACATCTCTCAAAGATCCATCGCTTTTAGGTCGGAAGGTGTAGTTAACTCTCTTCTCAACCGACCGACAGCTGTGAACTCTCTGTCACGCGTAGTCCCTCCTACCCCGCTAAAATCCTGGGTTACTCCCTTTAAAAAGGGTCTCTACTTCAGATGTGGTGGCTCAGATCATCTTAGACCAACCTACAGAAATTTGATTCATTGTTTTCTTGTCGGAAATTTGGTTACAGAGCTAAGCATTGCAGAATTTCAAAATGAACCTATCCCATACACCCTTTCAAACTCCCATCATGCAGGGTAGTAGGAGTCGCCCACCTTCCTCACCCATCATCCCAAACCCAAACCCAAACCCCTCTCACCTCGCTTCATCAAAAGTTTTCTCCCGTTCTCTCGTAAAATGAGTAGCATTTATTGGTACTTAGTCGGGCAGCATTCGTCGAATCCTTTGGCTGACAGATTAAAGTAGATAACGTATCTTACACTTTAGCTCGCAAAGCTAAGAAGTTTGGTTCGTGGACAACCTAGAAGCTCTCCGACAATAGCTTCTTTGTCTCCTATCTAGAACAATAGTTTATTCAAGCTCTAATGGCGGAAGGCCACATTCAAGGTGAAGGGTTCACACTTATTGTAAACCATTGCAACTTGTTCCAGGGAGGAGGACCGCACAAACTCAAGCTCAAAGTCCATATCACCTTACGTAACCTCCCCTTGCACTACTGGACTGCTGTGGCTGTGGCTTCAATCATATCTGGCTTCGGTGTCCCTCTTCGAGTTAGCTGATCTAGCCTCTAGTGGAAAGACCTCACCGATTTTGATGTCATCTTCTTCTACAAAGACTTTGACAACATTCCAAAATCTATTGACCTAACTATGGGATCTAAAACCTACATCATTTTTATAGAGATTAAGTTTGTTTATGAAGAGGAGCCTTCTTTTTCAGTTTGTCATCGGGCTCTCAAGGAAACGATGATGAAGGTTATGTTGGTTGGGAGTTCTAGAATGGAGATAAAGGTAGATCCCTATCGAATAACTCTTAGCGACATCATGCCACGCTGATGGAGGAAAGTCCAACCCTTGACCAAAGAAAAGGCAGTGGAGTCATGGATCACCAGGGATCCGACGCGCCTTAAGTTCAATGCAACAACTCACAACATACCACTACCTCAACCAAGCCTTCACTGACCCAAATCCATGCCTGAACTTGACAGAGCCAAACCCAACCACCTTCTTCCCTAACTTCCTATCCTGGATACTCATTATCCTCCGGTTAGTACCCTTCGGTCTAAAGACAAACATTTCAAATTCATGCTTTTTCAGCATTTCAATCATCGAGCATCACCAGATTGAGTGGAATTCAAACATAGCATTGGCTAAACCTACCATTGCAAATATCAAGTTGCACACAATTTCTACTAAAAAATATTTTTATCCCTAAACTCCCAGCTACTACTCATCATACTATAGTCATCCCACCCAAGAACCATCGATCTCCTCCAACTATGTGACTCACACTGGATCTATTGTCAGCCACCCTAGAGTGGCCGGCTATCTAAAGAAGAATACCTTTTTCTACTGAAGAGAACCACTAGACTCCGAGCAAAAAAGGCTAAAATTCTTCGGTTGGTGGACTTTGAACTGGGTGCAGAGGATATTCTCTTCCTTAATTCACTCACTGCCAAAGACATGCGAGATCTGGGATATAAATGCGGGATTTTATTCTCACCTTTTGAAGTTGCTAAAGTCAACAAGCTGAAGGGTATGGAAATGGCCCGTTGTCGGAAGGAGATGGGCCTCACTTGCAATGGCTAACATGTTCCAGATTTAGGTTCTTAGCTTCTTTTGCTAGGTTTGTAGCTGAATATATCTATGGAACTCTTGTATTTCACCTTCTTTTGCCCCCAGAGCCACATGGATGTGGAACCCTCTATTCTAAATAAAGAAGTAGACAGCTTCATCCTTGATCGAAATGAAACATCTCATATATGTGGTTTACTTGAGTCAGCTTCATTATCTCTTTATCCTAATAGTAGCAATGATCCTCAATCTGAGTTCAGTTTGGTCAACCCAAGAAAATGACAACTCTCTCGTGGAATATAAGAAGTCTAGGTTTGAAGCAAAAGAAACGTATGCCGTGAGACACCATCATATCCTCCCAATGTCATATAGTATGCTTGCAAGAAACAAAACTTAAGGAAGTGCTATAGGAAAACATCTCGAAAATCTGTGGATGTGGCTTTGACTCTTGGAAAGCAAAGGGCTCCTTAGGAGCCTCAGGCAGTATCCTAATATGTTGGAATTCAAACTTTGTATCAGGTGATCTCTTCTTTGAGGGCATATTCTCATTGTCAACTACACATAGCCTTCATCCCAACAGCAACCTACCAAACTGGCTTCTGACCAATGTATATGGGCCTAACGACTCCACACTCTGGCAAAGCTTCCTTCAGAAACTACTCCATATCAAAAACTTCTAAAACAGTCCGTGGATTATCATCGACGATTTCAATCTAACCCACTTTATTTCCAAAAGAAAGGACTGACAGAATCCAGTATATCATCTTTAGACCTCAATAGATTAATCTTTGACCTACATCTTATTGAAATAAAGCTCAACCAATTTTCATTTATCTGGTCAAACCATAGAGAAAATCCTACCTTGGTTAAACTGGACAGATGCTTAATATCAATGGAATGGGCTGTAGCTTTCCCCTCCTACATCCTATGACCTCTGGCAAAGATAACATTAGATCACTGTCCAATTCTTCTTGATCTTGATTTGCAAAGGAAACCAAAAAAAATTATTTTGAGGACTTTGGTTTACCATAGATGGCTTCAAAGATCAGAATACCAAATGGTGGAAAGAAGCCCCATCAGCAATGGATGCTGTGTTGCGGAACTACCTTGGGGTGTGGAGATCTGGAAACAAGCAGCAAATACCTCCAAAAAAGGGGCGGCAAGGCTTAGAGGCACCTGGAATTAGGGTGGCCAAGAAAACCCTAGGTGCTAGGGTTTGTTAGCTTCCAAATATGGCAAGTAAAGGGGGGCGATTAGGGTTCTTGGAGAGAGGGGGCGACAACCAGATGAATGGAGAGAGGACAAAGAGAATTAGGGAGAAAGGCTCTTTTCATTCCTCTATCATTTGACTTAATTATATGTACACACACATATACAAATAGATCAAATCCGAGCCCAAAAACTCCCATGGCTAACCCAATGTGATTGCACTAAACTCAAGCCCATGTACACCTATAACTCGACATGCTCTCACCCCTTTGGACTTAAATCTAGTCTAAACATAGATTAGCCTACTCAAGATCCAAATCTATGGGTCTCAAGATCCTTAAGGCTTCAATCCCTGGGCCTCAAGGATTGTGGAGGCCGAATCTTCATCCTAAAATCAAACCGATCCTAACCCTAGGACCCAAACCAGTCCTAAACTTATGGAGCAAACACTATGGCTCCTCACCTAACCTTCCAAAGCTTGGGAGCACCACACCTAAGCCTATAATCTCTACCTTGGTGTCCTAAAGCCATAGCAAACTTCGCACAGTCTATCTGCACCAACCTGCTATCGCCGTGCATCCTAACAATATCCTGTGCAAATCCTATCACCAATGTTAAACCTTTCAGCCTTGAAGCTCTCTTGGAGGCCTATAACATGTCTGCCTCCCTTTGGACTGAAGGTCCTTCCTTGCATTTAGGCACCCACTTACATCTTGTAGACTTTCTTCTACTAGACAGCTGCACCAACCGATGCTTCAGGCTCTCCTAGAGGGACTACAGCTCTTCTGGCATATCCTGGACCCCATCTATCTTCTCTTTGACTTATCTTAGCCTCCTTGTAGGTTTCAGGATCTTCTCTCACTGTAATCAATGTATATGACACCATCTGCTCAGAGCCATTCTTTTCCGACTATCGCACATTTCGCATCGACTTGTGCGATACAACACCACCACTGGTGTTGGAATTTTTCTCCTTAACTTGCACCTCTCGGCTTTGAACTTATGCTAAACCTTCCTCCACATGTAGAGGCACCTCTGGATGGTGCTCTACCTGAATATTGAGTTCTCTTGGTGCACCTATAAAAGGCAAACTAAAATAAGGTTAGCTACCCAATATTATCCTGTTGGGCCTCCTACTGCTCCTCCACCACTGTTGCTACTATTTTGGATCCTCTACACATTGTAGACCCTTCCGAAACCATCAAGAGAAAATTTTCGTCCTCTAAATTAGCAACAACCTTCAGAGAATCAGTTCCTTCTCTTTCTCGCTTGCACTTCTTCCAAAGCGGACAATCCTACTTAAAGTGTCCTACTTCATTACACTTGAAGCACTTTGCCTCCTTGCTATTTTTTTGAGACTTGTATGATCCTCTATGCTTGCTCCAATCCTTCTCTCTCCTAGGCCTCTCTCCTATGATGAGATCCTCCCAAGAACACCTCCTTTATCATCTGTTCTCTCTGCTTATTGGACTTGAGAACTAAGACTATATCTTTAAAATATAGTATATCCTTACCATACAGCAGGATCATCACTAACGGATCAAAACTATTGGACAATGAGCATACCAAGAGCAAGCTCTTGTCCTCCTCTTCCATCTTCATCCTAAGGTTCAACAAATCTATGATCATCTGGTTGAACCATTGAATATGACTCATAATGTCTCCATCTTATACATCTGAAGATTGTACAACTACTTCTTCAGCATCAACTTATTGCATATGTTCTTTCCCATATATATGGTATGCAACCTCGACAACAACCCCTTGGTGGCCTTTCTCTAACACGTCATACAAAATTGAGTCTGTCAAATAGCTCCTAATCATCGAACATGCTCTTTTTTCAAGAAACTCCACCTATCCATCATATCTTCCGACCTTTCTTCTAAGGCTAGATCCAATCCGAGTTGGACCAACAAATCTTCTACCCTAACCTTCCACATTGAGAAACTTTTTTTCTATCAAACTTCTCAAACTCCACCTTCAACCCACTGCTCATGATCGACACCAACCATAATCACAATAAAAATAGATCAGATTCGAGAAGGTATACCTTGGAAGAGGATATGCGGATTTTTTTTTCTTGGAGAACTTCTTTCTTTCTTCCTCCCCATGCAACTAGATGTTGAGAGGCTCCTTTTCTTGACTCCTACTACGTACATGAAGAGGCCCTCACCAAGGTCAAAAATTTGGAACTAGCAAAAAAAGGATCCAAGAAGGGTGCAAATAGAGATTCCTAGTGTGACTAGGACTTCTTTTATTGGTTGTCGTGCATTGGACCTTACACTCCATGAGCTTCCCTTCCTTTCCATCTAAACTTTGGCATCTTCTTGACTCCTATCACATGTAGAGATACTCACCAGATCTTTAAAACCTATAGTCAGCAAGAAATGATCCAAAGAAGGGACAGACAAGAATTCTAGCAAGACTAGGACTCCTTGTTGATTGCTGCCTTGTGCTATATCTAGTTCTTCAAGAACTCCTCCTTTCCTCTTTCATGCCCAACTAAACTCTAATACCAATTATTGGAAAACTATCTTGGGGTATGGAGATCTGAAAACTAGTAGCAAATACCTCCAAAAGGAGGCAGCAAGGCTTGGAGGTGCTAGGAATTAGAGGCAGCCAAGAAACTCTAGGCACTAGGGTTTGTTGGCTTCCAAATATGGTAAGTAAAGGGGAAGCGACTAGGGTTTCTTAGAGAGAGGGGGCAACAACCAGATGAAGGGAGAGAGAAGAAAGAGAATTATGGAGAAAGGTTCTTTTTATTCCTCTATCATTTGACCTAATTATATATATATATATATATATATATATATATATATATATAT
>KE505619.1:143106-174075 GCA_000441515.1 Elaeis oleifera | reverse complement strand
TGTAGCAGCCTCTTACCGGTACGGAGTCAGGTGCCAAGAAGGCAAATCTTTATGCAGAGTATGTGAACAAAGTTTATGCTATTTTATTACAAAAGGAACATAGCTAAAATTTCTGGTGTCTCGAGTAGAACTTTTCTTATTTCATTGTTGGCTTTCCATGGGTGCCCACATCAAAGCACAATCCATACAGCCCATGCCGGACACAGGATGAGGCTTATAGATGAACTTATGATCATTACTAAAAAGTTTTTAGTTTCACTTGATAAAACAGCTAGTCTTAATGCAACATTTTTATAAAGATAAATATCAAATGTTCAAAAATGGAAATACTGTAATGAGACAACATATCTGTGCACATAATGTGTAGTAATAGCATAAGATATGTAACCTAGCCCCATTTTTCCCTCTTTTCTAAATCCTGAATCTTTTACATTTTTATCATATTGGTCCGCTGGAAGACATCTGTGGAAAAGTTTCCAATAAAGTTGAGGCTAATTAGCATTCATTATGCAGGTTGGAGACTATCCTGAGAGGGACCCATTTGATGAAGAAGAGATATAAACAACCGCGGAGTTGTACATACAGCATCTTCAGAGTCCTGTTAAAACTGTGATTCTCATGTTGCCCCTTGGAAACTCTTTGATCATGATAACCTATTTCGTTGAGTTACATCCAATCATGCGTGGCATTGTTGTTATGATGACATACATTCCTCTGTAACTGCAAAGCATCGCAAAATACCTATTTGTTTTGAAACTGCTGTCGGACTGATACCTTCACTTCTGGAAAGTTTAGTCATTTTTTTGGAAGTACCGTATGGATGATAGATGATGGAAGTATGTGTAAGGATGATATTATGTTTCTGGAAAATAAGTGGATGTGACGATGAAAGTCGAAAGGTGGTACTAGTTTTACAAAGTAAATGGATGTGATCCATTTGCTTTCCGTATCAAAGAGCATATATATTATTATCACAAAGCCTGTAGTGATAAAAACAGGGCAAGAAACCTGTTCAATCTTTAAGATTTTGGCAACACTGCTGATGCCATATAAATCCAACAACCATCAGATTAAGTTTTTTTGTCTGAACATTTTGTCTTTGGTCCAATTTTCAGAACTACTAGAGGCTTTGGTGTCCTTCAGAACTGAATCTTCTGCATCTCTTTAATTTGATCTTTACATGTTTCTAAACAACAGCGCAATCAAGTACACCGGATCAGACTTGCAAGCCAAGATTGCAAGCCATGTGACGCGTCAATCTTAATTTTATGATCACAATATTTGGGGCAGACTGATGGATATGGGAATATCTAGCACACTTTAAAATTTCGTTAGGCATGACCATCACACTGGGTATATGGGTGCACCTTGTTATGTTCTTGTCTAACAGTTATAATTATAATTGAGATTGTAACTAAAATTACAGTGACTACTATTTTGTAAAAGAATTGAATCTATGAAACTAGACCTGAATTTAAATGAAATTGGACTTGGATCAAACCAGCACATATGTCAAAATTATTAAATTGAGCCTACGGTGTCAGCTAAGACCGCACCAGACCCAATTCCGAATACAAAGTTTTTTTTGTTGATGGTTGAACATGGTTAGGAAACAGCCACATGTCCTTTATTGAAAAGAGTAATATATATACAATGGAGGTTACAAAAAGTCTAAAAAAAATATTTACATCATATCTTGAAGACTAAAGAAAACAAATAAAAGCCAATTCCTTCTAAAAGGCTCTTCATCCACTAAATATTCGGATAACTTTGTAAGTCTATTCTGGATCCTTGAGAATTTCATGATTATTTTGAAATTACAGAGTGGATCAAAAAAAAAAAAAGATGCAAAGCTTGCTCAGCAACTGCAACGATGAAAGTGCGCTTGTTGAGAAACATCTAAGAGTTCCTTTCTCTCCAACAAGTCTAAGTAACGGCACCAATTAGCATTAACACAACATGCTGGCAACTGCTGTGAAAAACTTCTCATCTCATCTATAGCCCACTAGCAATTGCTGAAATTGATGAGGGTACAAGAGTCTTTTTACATAATATTGAGTTATATTTCAGTTCACTTACACGTTGGTGATATATATCGTCGAGCCACTAAACTGCTATGTAAAATTCGAGGAAGGGCTCGAGAAATGAATAGGGGATAAAACAGAGAGCGAACATGTAACGAAACCCTCTTCCATAGGAATGGCAATTGTAACCGACTTACAAGATATTCGATCTGATCCAATCTAAATGAGGTAGGTTTATGGATTCTAGATAAAATTTTGAAGCGAGATCAGATCGGATGCAAATAATAATATGCTCCATTCTGAATCCAACTTGATTTAACCTTAATCTAAGTCATGTCTTTAAAGTTATAATTATTTTAAAGTATTTGCATGTGAGTTCTTTACATGACTTGATCCTACTCAAGATGGATACCTCGCGGATATAGGTATGAGATTTTTAATTATGAGATGGGTATAGATATTGGTCGATTTGATCTGTTGCCATCTCTATAGATCGGCAATAGAGGTGGCACTACTTTTAATGGTGGTGGTGAAGAGTGCAATCTTAAGTGGAGGCAAAGGTAAAGTAGGGGATGGGGTGGAGGAGATGGTGCTGATGTGTGGTGGAGAGGAATATGCATGTTACATGGGTGTTGGGTGAGGAAAGTGCCATCCTTCCCAAGGGCCAAAATCTCCTCTACACCAAGATCCCCATCAAGCTCAACTCTTTTTGCTTAACGCATGGTATTGTCGATGGCTTTGCTTGTTTTTTTGGCCCATGTATAAAGTGGAGCTTCTGAAAATACAGTTGATAATGTAAAAGAATAAGGCCACTTAATTGTCTATAGTGAGCTGATATGTCCCAGATGCCAGACAGAGTAGTAGCACTACTGTTAATCCCAAAGATTAATTTTGATGAACAATAAAATATTTGAGTATATATTTGGACTAATGATTTCTTTAAGATTATGTTTTAGGAAAGTTGTAGAGTATCAAAAAAGTAACTTTCAAAAGTGCAATCAAAAATAAATGAAAAGAATCTAAAAATTTTTAGATGTGACACACATCTAAAATAAAGTTGGAGAAGGGTATCCAAAGATTAGAATCAAAGAATATTTCGAATGAAAAGTTTACAAAAAATTTAGTGGAAGGTACCTCGAGTCGACTCAAGGTGAATTCCAGTCAACTCAAGCTAAAAAAAAAGAATCTTGACATGCAAAAGTTTCAGCCGGTATGCTCTCGAGTCGACTCAAGCATGATCCGAATCGACTCAAATGAAGAATGACAGAAATATAATTTTTCAGAACAGAAAATTATGTACCAAGCGACAGATCGAGTCGACTCGAGTAATTCGAGTCGAAGTTACAGAAAAAAGACAGAGAGGCGTGTTTATGGGAAGGCAGGCTTGAAGACCATTTGAGTTGACTTGAGGCTCTATCCAGTCGACTCGAGGTTCTGTCGAGTCGAATTCTAATGGCTAATTCTGAAAAAATTTTAGAACTATGCAGTCTTCACTCTAACGGCTATATTTCGATTTCCAACGGTCAAAAACATCTCTCCCACCTACCAAACAATGAAAAACTCCTGTAAAACTGATTGAAGACAAGATCTTTCACAAGAATCAAAGTAAGAAGCAAAAATCAAGTGAAAGAGTCCAAAAAAGTATTGAAAAGAGAGTATTCAATTCTCAACCATTTGAAATATCAAATCAAGAGATTTTCTTTAGTAAGAAGACAAGCTAATCCCTCCAAAAGCTTCCATAAAAGAAGAGTCACAAGCTTCAATGACATTTATTTGCTCATTAAGGGGCTTTTTTTTTCAATTGTCACTCTTTCTGTCTCTTCATTGTAACAGCTTCAATTGGATTTTAAAGTTAGGGGATAGGTCCATCCAAGTCTGAAAATTAGATTGTAAGCCAAGGGTTGGCTTTATGAAGGTTGAGGTTGGTGATCCGATGTAAAACTAACTAGATTTTGGATAGTGAGCCTGAAAAAAACTATCCAGCTGTAATTTTAGACAGTTTATAGTGAAATTTTCAAGTAGATCTTGAGGAGTGGATGTAGGTGCTGGGGGCACCAAAGGTTCGATCAACTCCTTTGCTCTATTCCGATATCCTCCAGTTATTGTATTTATTATTTCTGTAAGAGGTCGATCTCTAAAGGGTTCCCTTTATCATTGTTTAGTGGTCGGTGATCTTTGCCGTTCTTCCTGTCGCTCTTGTCGATGCCTGATAAATCGATCCAAGCACCCATGCCAAATGAGCTCTTCTATCTTATCCTGAAGCTGAATGCAATCTTCAGGATCATGGCTGTGGTTGTGGTGGTACAGGTAGTATTCATTGTGGTTTCGCTGGCTTGGACTAATCTGCAGCTTACCCGCTCGGAGGATCTGATCCCTGATCTCCATCAGCACTTGTGCTCAGGCGGCGTTCAGCAGGGTGTAGTTCATAAATCTCCTAGGCAGAGATACATGTCGCTCTCTTCTAAAATTATTCTTCTGTTGAGGGTTTCATGGGGAAGTTCGGAATCTCCGATGTCTAGGTAGAGAGCGGAAGCACTGTTGATCCTTCAATGGGGATTTCGATTTGTCTTCTTTCCTTTCTTCGACCTCGTTCATTGGGGGCTCACCCTCAAATGCTTCGTTTGTGACGTACTTCTCCATCCGGGCCAATATATCGATGAAGTCATGAGGGTAGATCTTCTCCACAGGGTATCGAAGACCATTCTTCAGTAATCCATCCTTCATGATAGCCATTGTGACCGACTAATCAAGGTCTCAAACTTCTAATACGATCGCATTGAAGTGATCGAGATAGGATCGGATAGACTCTCCTTCTTTCTGCTTCATATTCATTAGGGAGTCAGATCCTTTCTACTATCTTTGCTGCTCACGAACTGGCCCACGAACAATCGGCTTAACTGATCAAAAGAATGGATTGTTCATGACTTCAAACTAGTGTACTAATGCCGAGCTATGCCCTTCAGAATTGATGGGAAGGTTCGACAGAGGGCGGCATCGGTTGCCCATGAATGAGCATCAGGGACTTGAAGCTTTCTAGATGATCCACAGGATCGGTGGTCCTATCATATCTCTCTAGCTGCAGTATTTTGAAGTTTCTGAGGAGTGGCTCCTGCATAATCCGATCATTAAATGGCGGGTTGGTATTATACCCATTATCACATGTCGGTGCCTGATGGTGGATTGCTTCGATCCGCTCATTCATTTTTCAAAGTTTGTGATCGATATCCGCATCTTGGATGGCATAGTTCTCCAAGCACTGTGGGGGAGATCGTCGGCTAGGAGTTGAGTTCTGTCTAAATAAAGACTCGAGGACCATTGTCTTCTCCATTTTGGACTGTGGGGCCAACAGTGATGAGTTTATCTCCCCACTCAGGGCTTGGCGGGGGGATCGATGGTCATTTGTGGGATGTCGGTACAGGTTGTTGTGTAGGATTTGCTGGCTGTGGATCCATCATCGGTGTAGCATTGGTTGGTGGTGATGCCACCGACAATGCCAATGCTGGTGCTAGTGCTGCCGCCATCAGTATAGTGTGAAGTTGCTGCATCATCTGGACGATGGTAGATAAAGTCTAGATCTACTGGAACAGCAGATTGAACTGCTCCATCTGGATAGCTGTTATCTGTTGCGGAGGTGGCTGAAGAACCTTCGGTGGTGGAGCTTGTTGACTGGCTACATTCTCCACTGATTGGGAGGTAGCAACGGTGACTGATCATCGGGAAGACATCTTGTGCGGGGCCATGGTCTCAATCTATCGCTTCTTCTTGAAATTGGATCAAATACCCTTCCTCTAGCGTCAATCTGTTGCCTCAAAAATCTGAAACTCAGTTGAAAAGGCTAGAGCGATGGTGCATCCTCCCGAAAAAAGATCCTACAAGACAAATCTTGATTGAAGTTGGCTTCGACGTGAACCTTCTAACGTTCAAGTCAGAAATCAGAGAAACATATGGGAAAGAGTGTAGAGAGAACATTTGCTGCACACCTAAGAGGCCCCCTTGGAGGTGTTTTATAGGTAAAGGTTGGAAGACTATTTTAGGCAGGTTATGTGGCCGATTTAGGCACAATGTGGTGGAATTTTCGATCAAAATTTTTGAGATTGGATGGTTGCACTTGTCTTATCAATTTCGAAACCATCGCAGGCATCTTTGAAATTTAAAATAAGAGCATGAATTGGGTTGGATCGGCTTCTTTCGTTGAAACTTCGGTGTGGTTTAATGGAGACAGATGTTGAAGGGAAGAAGCGGCTAGAGTCAACTGCATTCAGTAAGATGAGATCGATGAAGGTTGAAGTATGTCTGCAGCTGAAGTCGGAGGTCAACAAATTCAGGCATCCGATTGTTTGTAGATGTTGGACAGATGTCAGATATCGGTTATCATAGAGGCTGGGATAGGCTTGACATTGAAGTTGGGATGAGCCTAAAATTAGGACCGACTGATTCCAAGTGTACATTGGATGGAAATATATTCTTTTGGAGTCACACACTTTCATTCCTGACTGCGTTGTGATATCGATCTTTCCTATCATATCATCTACCTTTCTGTTAATCCATGTCTTTAGCTTAAGTGACAAATTTCTCCCCAATAGTAACCATATATGTTATGTTTATCTATTCATAAATCATAACCCCATCAGTATCCTTGAGATAATCTTGGTGATGTTCATAAATTATGACCTCAACTAGTATACTTGAGGTACCTTGTTGACAAACTCTTAGCTTAAATTACCGTAAGCATGGATCCTCTGTAGTGCACGATTTTCATCATAGAATACTATGTAGCATTTGGTGCCCAACATTAAAAAATAAATAGCTATCAAATAAGGTGATGCATTGTTGTTGATAACCATCCATTCCTCGTGGCGACTATGTACAGCACCATGACGGACCACGTATATAAAACTGGCCTCGGACCTTGGTCATACCCTATACCTCTTCATGCATGAGAATCTTAATGAATCTAATGACACATTCCAAACATACCCGATGCCTCCTCCTTAATCTTCTCACCATCACCCTCAAGCAAAATGGGCTGGCTGTGCCCCCCACACTTCCACAAATAAAAAAAATTCCAAAGACTCTCCAGACCTCTTTCCCAAGCCTAAACCGTAAGCCTCCAAACACCACATGGAACGCTTCTGTAAACCGAATGTCTTGTCTGCTTTCTTTAGCCCGAGCTAGTTTAGAACCTCGTACAATGCACGATATATAATTATTTTTTAAATAATAAATAATATAATAAATAGATAAATAAATTAGATATTATTTTTAAACAATCACATCTCAAAGCATATGCACTATCCACTATGCATATGCTTTGGGACTTGCCCTGTTTCACTTGCACTTGGCACATGCAATAATTTCTCCTGGATGCGCCTTGGGCCTTCACTGTTTTATGAGAAATCGAGCAGTCGGAACTTTCGTGATAGGACAATCCATGACCATGGAAACCCCTGCATCCATCTCATGTGCGGTGAAAGCCTTGGCCACACCAGCACTACCACCTGCTCTCTCCTTGATCCCTCTTCCGCCTCCACCACCACCACCATATCTCCTACCCCTCCCTCGCTGACGCCGCCCTCGCCCTCGTCTGTGCCATAGCCACCCTCCTCTTCGCGCTCTCGGTCGCCACCGCCGTTGTCGGTAGCATTCACCGAGGCTTCTTCACCGTTGAAATCTTATGTCCACCTCGCGCGTGATGAAAGCCTCGGCTGCACCACCACTTCTGCTACCACTACCACCTCCCCCTCCCCGATCCCTCCTTCGCCTCCACCATTACCACCTTTCCTACCCCTCCCTCACCGATGCCGCCCTCATCCTTGCCCGTGCATGCATTATATATAATTATCCCAATCTCAACCTATTTCTTCAAAAAAAAAGATAATAAAATGAAAAGAAAAGAAGCAAATAGGGAAGCTTAAAAAATGGCTAGGATTTTTTCCTATATTTTCACCTATTTTTCCTCTATTTTGTCCATCCTCAAAAGTCCCAACCGGATGGCAGGCTTGGAGCAGTCGAATAGTGAAGCTTAGATGATGGCTGGGGTTTTGTGTTGGATATTTCCTTTCTTTTTCGTTCTGAGAGCCTCTTCATCTCTTCCATCTACCCCATTGCCGACCTTCCTCCAGATCGACACCCGCTTCTGCAACGTTGCCTCCATCGTCACCATGGATCCCCATCGTAAGGCCTCCAAACTCTAGCACCTCCCTCTTAGCTGAAGCAAAAACACAAAGGACGCTATCTTCAAACATGTGGTGGACGATGGCTTTGGAAAAATAAATATATGAGAAAATATAACAAATAGCTTATAACCCCATACAATGCATGGGATATGATTTTTAAAATAATATTTAATTTTATTTATTTATTTTATTATATATATTCTATATATATTTTAAATAGTTAAATAATTTAAAAATTATATTTTGTGTATGGTGTATATTGTAAGCTATTGAACAAACTTTGTGAAGATGCAACGCTCTTGATTCTATAAAACTTCTTTCTAAACTTATTATTTTTTATTATTTTTATTTTTAATTATTTTTAAATCTTTCCATCTCTCTTTCTCTTTCTCTTTAATCTTATCCTCTCGTACCTCCAACTTTTCTAGTAGCAGCATCAGCAATGTTGCCCGTCGGCCATCATTGCCATTAATGACGTAACATATTCGAGCTTGACATAGAGAGAAAATATATTAATGTACATAATTTGATCATAAAAATACTTTCGACAACCATATTTCCATCTTTTATAGGAAGAGTGGTCTTGTAAGATTCCAATCAAGAATTGATTTGTGGGCGTATCTCTAATTGTTGGCTCGATATTGTAATTATTTGCTACTGAATTTGGATGCAGCAAAAATTTTAAATAAAAAAATAAAATATTATTATTAACATAAATAATGTGCAAATAATAACATGATAAAAAGTGAAAGAGTATTTTTTTAAATTTATTTAAAATATTATCTCTTTATTTAAATATCCATCGTTGAACTATCTATTTTACTATATAACATTACTCTCAAATGATTGTTATTGGGCATATCTTTTGTATATTTATAATTTTTTAGATGTAATGTGGACCCACATATCCTCAATGAATCTAATATTATATGCAAATTTTTTCTTATATATAGAATATCAATTGTACTGCATATTAGCTTAATTGGATAGCACATCTATGTCAAAGTTAATCATAATGTTTATTTATTTAGTTTACTAAATTGCAATACTCTCTTTTTTATCCCACAGGAGAAGGCAAAAACACTAACATCCAATGTGCCATAAAACAAAATATGGCGCCGGGGGGTGGTGGGGTGTGCCGCGGCGGCGCTAGTTGGAGTGGAGAAGCCGTCATAATATCTAGCGCTAGCCATTTTTGGCTCGCCTCCTAAACTACACAAAAGAGAGTGGAGTAACTGCTCTGAAAGAAAAGAGAAGCCTAGCCAGGAAGAGCGATAGAGAGAGAGAGATGGATGCACGGCTCTGATCTCCCATCCACAACTTAGCAGTTGTTCCGCCGCCTCGATCCGGCCAAGTAGCATCGGTACGCTGCCCCATGGATCAAGCAGCGCCTTCCCGAGCTCTCCTCGCAGGCATCGTTGGCTTCTCCGCTCCGCTCTCCAAGAAGATGGCAGAGAGGGCAACAGCAGCAGCAGCCATAGCCGTCGTAGGACAATGTTGGGGTCGCCGTCGCCGGCATCATTCACCGAGGCTTGTTCGGCCGCCCCGTCAAGTTCCTCTCCCGCCCTCCACTCCCCTTTCTCTCTTGCTTTCTCTCCCTTCCAAGCAGAAGTCTCAACCCATGCGGTGGCTCCACCCATCGCCACCACCACTACCACCATGGCCACCGTGGCCGTGGCCTCGTTGTGGCCGGACATGCTCGCTGGCGTAATTCGTGATTCGCTATTTCCTTTCTTCTTTTTGTCTTTCTTGGCGTCACCGGATACTGACGCGATCGAGCAAAAGTATCCGGTCACCTCCTCAGTGGACTTTGTGGGTGGCGTCCAGGCGGAGATGGAGACGGTGACGGCCCTCCTCCTCCAATCTCCCTCAGGTGCTTCCTTCCCACAAATCTCTCCTCGCCGCCACCTCCCGCTGGTCTCCACCGGCTCCTCAAGCCCTCCTCCAGTGACCCCAATGGCCCCTTCCCTCCCCTTCCTCCGCCGCCGCGGCCTCCAAGCGCCGCCCTCCGCACTCGCCTGCGGCCGCCAACGGCCCCTTCCTCTCCCCTTCCTCAGGAGTCTCAATTGGGTGCATGCGCTCGGCTTGCAGCGAGATGGCCAGCGAGAGGCTGCCGTCACTGTCGGGTTGGAAGCACAAAGACCAGCCCCATGAACACCGGCCGGCCCCATCCGAAGTCGGCGTCGTGGATCGGCAGCTGGACCCAGCTCGTCAGCCCGATATTCGGGCAACAGAACGTGTGGTCGCGTGCGCGGAGGAGGGTGCGGTCGATGAAGGGGAACGGAGGCGGAGAGTCGCGTTCAGATAATTTCCTCAGCATTTACCAAAGCCGCAGCGCTCACCCATGCCTTCCTCCGCTTTTCTCAAAAATACACGTATCAAATGGAGGCTTCTCCACCAAAAGACGTCCATTTTAAATATATATATATATATATATTAGATTAGAAGTCTCTCTTTTCTCTCTCATGTCCCGCCGTTGCTCCTTTGGCCCCTTCTAATAATTCTTGTTTCTTTCTTGTAAGAAAGAAGCGAAGCAGGCAAGAAATAAAAATAGTAGAGCGGGACACCAGCATCATCAACATCACACTCCCCGGAGCGGAGCCCCGCGTCCGCTGCTTCTTTCCTTCCCCGCCGCCTCGCCCTCCCCCGGACTTTCTCACACGCCTTCTCCTCCCCTCTCCCGGCGGTTTCAGCTGGGATTTAAATCCGGTTTCAGCGGAGATTTAATTCGAACAGATCTAGGGCAGCGGAGTATTAATCTTTGGATAGGCCGTTACGACTTGCTCGGTGGGCTGTCTCGGGTGGTGAAATTTTTGGGTGGAGACGAGGGGATTGGATAGAGAACGATCGGATCGAAGCAGAGAAGAGATGGAGGAGAGCCGGATGCTGCCTTGGGGGATGTTCCGGGCGATGCTGGCCATCCTCCAGTGGTGGGGATTCAACGTCACCGTCATCATCATGAACAAGTGGATCTTCCAGGTCTCCTTCTTCTCTCCTTTCCCTGTTTTGAGCTAAATTAGCATGTTTTTTTGTGGTGAATTTGGATGATAATTTAGTGTCCTAGGTGGGATGTTACTGGAATCTGGATTTGGTTTGCTAATTTGCTTGTTCGAGTTCTGGGATTTGTGAATCGGATTTGATCTTTAGGTTCCAGTGTGGATTTAATGCCAGATTTGATTGTGATGTTCTATGATTATTTTAGTTTTATAATCCAATGCATTTCTTTGATTTTTTTTTTTCCTTTCATGAAGTTCTTGTCTTTTTATGCCTTGTTTTTGGAGAATTGTCTTAACATGCTTTCTTGAATTAAAACAGCTGCAGAAGCTTAGTGGGTCGAGAGTTTAGTGGAGAGGTGGGGAGAAATTCCCTTGAAACTGTTTTCCAGTGGTCAAGGATGGCTTAGAATATAGTCATATTTTCTAGGAGAGGAGATTGAGGAAAATGTCATCCTCATGTGCATAATTCTTTTAGTAGTAGTGCTCTCTAGTATTTGTTCAAGTTGGGCTGCTTAGAAGAAGGCAACTATGATGAGTTGGAGGAGACATGGGTGAAAAGGATTTCATGTACCAGATAGTAGTTCCCTCGATAGGATCAACTAGAGGAACTCTGTGGAGGTGAACACAATTCATCTCCTTTTAGTAAGAAGAGGAGCAAAAAAATATTTGCGAACAAGTAATAATTGGATTCTTGTAGTGGAGGTTTTTGAAAACCCTCATATCTTTATGAGAAGGATTTTCACCTCCAATTGGCAAGTGCAGGTAAGCAATGTTGATAATATACTATCAGCATTCATGAGGTGGAAGGTTATACTGACCTTGATATGCCCTTCACAGCCTCTTCTCCAACTAAAATGAAGAGAGGTGCTGAATATATCACTAGGGGTAGGAATCTCATTAGCCAGAACACTGGAAGGTGCTTTGATTAGGTTTTGTGGTCTGAGCAACAATACTTTAGTCAGCTCAACTCTCCAAATGTCCGTGAGAAGTGGCTGCTTGTTTGTCTTACCTTTAATCATGAGCCAAGGGGATCTTAGATTGAAGACAATGATTACTTTGCCCTTCCTTTGCCCTCCTCCTTTGTTGGCCCTTGTAGCCTGTAGGACCAAACAACTATCTGTCTAGTTGAGGTTTTACCATAGGTTAAAACAGGAAAGTATCTGTTTCAATCTTTAGGTGGAGAGGATGGTCTCGCTATGTTGAAGATTTTGCAGATTCTTTCTACTTACTGGAATGGTGCAGGATAAAATCCATTTATAAATTGTGATTTTGTGATTCATATTGGTACACTTTCTATGGATCCAATAAAATGTCCAAGGTAAAGGTTTATCCACTATGGATAAGGATCCTCTCTCAAGGAGCTTCTTGGCAGTCATTTGTTCAGTATCATCTATGGGTGGATATTACCAGACTGGTTGCCATTAGCAAGTTAGATTTTTTGGTTGTTTCTTGTTTTTTTTTTCTTTCTCCCTCGCCTTCCGGTTCTTGTTCATTTCATATTTACTCTATGTGTCAAGTATGTGTGTCTATATTTACCATTGCAAGGGTTAAGTTATGGTAGCACTTCAGTTGCATTGACCAAACAAGTTTAAATGTAATGCAAAATTAATATCATCATTATCTGTTCATACTGAGAAATTGTCATTATTCTTTAGTCTTATTGATGGGAACAATTTTTATGATCATTTTGAAATTATTATGCTGAAGAATATATAGGTTATGGATCATTGTCTTTTTCCAAAATCATTTAGTATTTCATAAAAGTAAAGATCTTTAACATATGAAACCAGCTTCTTCTTCTTCTTCTGTCACGCCCCAAACCCAGCACTTGGGTTGGCCACGTGACACGGTCACATAATCCCTAGAGCAGTGCCCTAGAGAACATGTAAGGCCTAAATAATTATAAACTCAAATATTTTAAATAACTAATTAAATACCAAACATATCAACCGAATCGTAACTCCAAATTAAATAGTAAATTTTGTTCAAATACAATCATTCAAATGTTCATTGGTATCAGAGAATTTAAACTAGCTAAACTACTAAAAGCTTCAGTACTTGTCTTCTCTCGCCCAACCCATCCAAACTAAGCATCTTGTGGATCTGAAAAAAAACAACAAAGGAATATGAGCTTCCTCAGCTCAGTAAGAATCACTGCACATGTACATCAGACTAATGGATAAAATGAGAAATATATTAATACCAATACAATTTTATGATGACTCGTATATATATAAAATAACTCAAATACTGGCATAAACATGCATTTAAATAAAAATAGATCATCATATACCATCACATGAGGTCTTTATTCAACATTAATTTACAAAAATCTTAACATCTGATTCATCTTTCCACAACTTCAATTTGAGGATCTTTTATCCTTTTCGGCTTTAGACTAACCTCAACCATGCCTCAGTCTCCATCCGATCAAATTTCACTGATAAGCCTTTCAAGGTTGTCCCAGGTATAAGCTCCTGACGGGCTGTCCCAAGCATGAGCTCTTGGCCGGCTGATCCACATATAAGCTCGTGAGGACTGTCCCAGGCATAAGCTCCTGGCGGGCTGTCCCAGGCATGAGCTCCTGGCCGGCTGATCCACATATAAGTTCGTGGGGGCTGTCCCAGGCATAAACTCCTACTGGGCTGTCCCAGACATGAGCTCCTGGCTGGCTGATCCACATGACGAGGCTAGTCTAAACCATATCTTTTCATTTAATTATTATATGTTTATTTCATCAAATCAATTTTGATTTATAGTGTGATTAAAATAGATATGTCATATCTATGTAATCATGCTATCAATCACTGATACATATATATTGACATAACATACTCATGCTTAGAAATCATATAAGCAAATAATGGTGTCTCAAGCATAGCAAATTCATCGATCATGAATTTCAACGATGCAAAATCAACGATACAATATCAACAGTAAAATAGCATATATAGTGGTGATTATGTACAGGAATTCTTACCTCAATCAGTGATAAATCAGACTCATTGCCTTATGCTCTGAATGTTAAAACCCTACTCACTACCCTTCTGTCTGATGGACTGTTCTCCTATTAAATCAATATTACAAATAAATTAAATTAATCAAATTAATTTCTAAAATCTTCTATTGAGGTTTATCAGGATCCTCACCCTTGTCCCTAACATTTTTTTTTCAAATTCCTCTAACCATCTAATAAATTGATTAATTAATTATTTAATTTATTAATTATTTGAGAAGAGAGAGAAGAAATCTCTTCTTCTCTTCTCTTCGGCCAAAACAGGGGATCCGATCCCCCTCATCCTCTCTTCCACCACACACAGCCAAGGACGGCTGACTTAGGCCACCCCTGGCAGCTCCTGACGACAGCGAACGTGCAGCCCTGGCGACAGCCCAACGGCGGCTGTTGCCGGTTGGGCTGTCGCCGGCGGCACATGGGGGAGGAAAATAAAAATAAAACAGGGATGGCCCTGTTTGAACCCAAACCAGCAACTTGCTGGCTTCCTTGCACGCCGGCAGTGGAGAAAGGTCCGGAATAAAGAAGAGAAAGGGGCTTACCTTGCTCCGGCGGTCGAGAAGAACTCCGGCGACCTTTCTTTCCATCCAAGAGATCATGGAAAAACCTTGAAAAAATCCCTCTAATCTCTTAAAAATCTCACAAAATCCCGTGGTAGAGACCTAAGGGAGGGAAGGGGGTTTTATAGGGGAGTTTTCCTAACCCTTGCCGGACTCTATCGATCCGATTTTGCCGGAGTAGGAGAGGAAGAAGACTCCGGTTAGGATTCATGCTCCTCCCATCGTGGGTTCTTTTGGGCTCAGCAAAGTTTGCCAGGCCCAAGAGCCCTATGGGCTGGGCCACGACATCTTCTTTTCCCTCAAAGAAGAAGCCAAGCCAGTTTTAAGGAATACTGAAGATGTTGAAAGAAGTGCCGAGCACTAATGTCATTAGATTGTACTTTTAAACAAAACTACATGTTTGGCAGATAGTTTAACAAATAGAGGTGAGCCCGGGTGTAATGGTAAAGTTCCTCCATCATGACCTAGGTATCATGGGTTCGAAACACAAAAATGGCATCTCCACATGCAGTGATAAGGCTTTGTATATATGACCCTTCCTAGACCCCACAGCCACCCTTTTACAAATAGTTTAACATATTCCTGTACAAGCATGAACGATTTCTACATGTACTCATAGGATGTTCTGATCCAATTTTTTGGCATAGATTTTTTTATTTAACATTATTTATTCGTATGCTTGTGCTCATTTCGTCATCATCACAAACATATGGTCAAAGAAACTTTGTTTGGTTACGTACTGTTCTATGTAATGACATGACTTTGTTACACCTTGAACTTACAAGCTGGCTAACCTGAAGACAACTTTTTGAATACAGAAATTGGAATTCAAGTTTCCTCTGACATTATCATGCGTCCACTTTATATGCTCTGCTGTTGGAGCATATATTGCCATCAGATTGCTTAAAATTAACCACTAATTGAGGTTGATCCTGAAGACCGTTGGAGAAGGATATTTCCTATGTCATTTGTGTTTTGCATCAACATTGTGTTGGGGAATGTGAGCTTGCGGTACATTCCTGTTTCTTTCATGCAGGCAATAAAATCATTTACTCCTGCAACAACAGGTTCGCTATGACTTGATCTGCTTGGATTTTCTTTTTCTTTTTTTTTTTTTGGTATTTTTATCCGTGACCTCTGTTTTGTTTGTATGCCTTTTCAATTTGATTGATCTCCAGTTCTGATGTTTTTTGCATCTGAAACAGTCATCCTGCAGTGGTTAGTGTGGAGAAAATATTTTGAGTGGCATATTTGGGCTTCTCTGATACCCATTGTTGGGGGAATTCTTTTGACCTCTGTAACAGAGCTTAGTTTCAACATATTTGGATTTTGTGCTGCCTTGTTTGGTTGTCTGGCTACATCTACAAAGACTATTCTAGCAGAGTCGCTACTTCATGGATATAAATTTGACAGGTAGCAGATCAATATATGTTATGATGCATGATATTTGCACTTTAAATTTTGAATATTGAAATTGTGCTGATAGCTACTTACCTGATTCTTTTGATGCTGTATTGTCAATATTATTGCAACCTTGTACATTTTGTTTAGATTTCATACGTCAAAGCTAATAAATAAGGTTTCCATAATCGAAAGTTTATAATATAGGAAATTTGTGTTTGCTTGTTGAAGGTTTAATTTACTTATTGCTATGACACAATTAAGCATTTTTTTTAATTAGCTGCTAGGTTATTTTCTTGTCCTCATTTTCTTTGACTCTTGATTAGAACTCCTGTGCTTTAAAATGTATATGTTGAGTTGTTGATTAATTGTATATTAGTAATTCTCTAATTCTTAATCTTTTGGGAATCACATATAACGAAATGTTGATCTTCTGGCATGTGATCTTTAGTTCGGGCCAAGCATCATTACATGTTTGTAAGTGCATTGCTTGGACTGTGCTCTGGATGCTGCATTGGGCAACAGCAGGGATGTCAAGTTCTTCAAATTCATAGGATTTTGCAGTTATACTATATATGTACGTATTTCACTTGACCTCTGTCAATGGTTGAGGAGAATTTGATTGATAGAGTTCTTTATTTCTTTAAAATGAGTTAATAACAAAGACCAAGAGATAAGTCACTTTTTTAATTTGTAACATGTTACATAGATTAAGACAACATATAACATTTCCACCAAAAGAAAGTCTTACATAGACCTTTTTTTGATGAAAGTCTGGTCACATCATCCAAATTTGAGTTCTTTTTCCAACACTAGAACATTGTCTGTAATTATGAATTTGACAAGTATTTCCTGAGAATCTGGTTGAGAGACAAAGTTGACCAATTTGTGTGGTGGTCATGATACAAACAATTCCTCTGAAGGTTTTGGATAAAGAAACGGTGCGATTATGTGGTTAATAAAATTTTTGTGACATCAGAAAAATGACAAAATCATGTGGTTTTAGGTAAGTAAGAAATTACTTATATTTTCTTGCAAGAACACTGATTCCTGCTTTCTTAGTTGTCTGGGTGCTGAAGTCAAGAGTGCAGAAGGGTAAACAGTAGAAAACTAGTTGAAGCAAGAGAGATGTTGAAGTTCAAAATGCTGGGTTGCTGGTTTTAATCATCGAGACTATAAATTGCTGAACAGTACTGTGAAAAAAAGCATAGCATATGTTTCGAAGAAATGAATCTTAGAATTCCATGTGCTTGTGAAATTGCTTGAATACGAATGATGGCAAGAAGATCCTTTCAAATTTCTATCGTGGATAGAACACAAACTCTGCCTCTTATTCTTTTAGGAGGGTGTAACTATGAAACATGTGAACTGGATTACTGCATATCACTTAAACTATACCTTATTGAAGAAACATATATGGTTTACTGGAAGGTTCAGATTCCTCTGGCTTAGAATTTTTCCAATTCCTCTTGCTTGTCTATTAATATTTTCTCTCTTGTAGCATAAACACAGTATATTACATGGCACCCTTTGCAACCATGATACTGGTTGTTCCAGCAATGGTGCTCGAAGGAAGTGGAGTTATGAACTGGTTTTACACTCACCAATCAATTTATTCGTCATTGATCATCATTTTCTTCTCAGGAGTGCTGGCCTTTTGTCTCAATTTCTCTATATTTTATGTCATCCACTCAACAACTGCTATTACTTTCAACGTTGCTGGCAATCTCAAAGTTAGTTTCGATTTACTGTTCTTCCATTAACCTTTCACAACATTCTGTTTGCTATGAAGTGATTACATATTTGTTTTGCAGGTTGCAGTTGCTGTTTTGGTCTCATGGCTTATCTTCCGGAACCCAATTTCTGCTCTTAATGCTGTTGGATGTGCAATCACACTTTCCGGCTGCACGTTCTATGGGTATGTTAGACACAAGCTTTCTCAGCAACCTGCTGTTCCTGGAACACCACGTACTCCACGCACCCCCAGAAGTCGAATGGACATGCTACCACTTATAAATGATAAACAAGAAGTTTAACATCATACAGATATTTATTCACCTGATCTAACTGTTGATTGGCATTGATGATAGATGTACTTCAGAGGAGAGAAAGTACAAGCTGTGGTTACCTTTGTATTTCCATGTTCCACAAACCCAAGCCCAGCTTTTAGTCAGTTACAGGCACTACATTGGAAGCAAAAAATTTCAGCAGCTGTGAGGGTGGTTTGATTTTTCAGTTGCCATGTATTCGTTATGGCTGTTCAAAATTATACTCAAGAAAGAGGCTTTTCTTGTTGTTCCTCGTGATTATATCAACTTTATCTTATTTAATACAAGGATATGCTGTTATAGGCATGTACATACTGCTCATTTTGAAGGGTCTGTAGAGTGTTGATCTTTGAAGGGCATTTGAGCTGATTCAAGTTCATAAACGCTTTGTGACAACTACTAGCTGAAGAGAAGCAACATAGTTACCGAACTTGAGAAAGTACCATGTAATAATGGAAATCAATGAGCCAAATGTGCGCTACAGAGAATGATTGATGTGTGTCAACAGAAGCTCATGCGGAAGGCGTCAGGACAGGGTTGCTTTGCAAGAGATGAACACAAGGCAAGGGAGGTTATTTCGTTAGAGCACTTAGGAATTTATCCTAAGTCTTCATTATTTAGGCCTAGAGCCACAAATTCTTCCGCCATGGAGTGCTGACCAGGTTTCCTCCCGCTCACTTGCTCTGTTTTCCCGCAGCCAGTATCAGATGGCCGCTTTGTTAACCTGCTGCAATCAGCAGCGAAAGGTATCAATTAAGAGAAAATAGTTGAACTGGCAAATGCATGCTTCAATTCAGTGATAAGCAATAGCTCCTTTGACAAATGTTCCATTTCAAGATATTAGACTAAGCTTGGGTCCTTCACAAGTGTCTCCAACTCCACCTGACCATGATAGGTTATAAACCAGAATTAGAAACAATAAAAGTTCATACAATCAAAACGTTTGGGCCCCTGAATTTCTCTCCTGTTACTTTGCAGCATCCAAAATGTTTGGTCCCTGCATTTCTCATGTTCTCTCACCTCAACCAATGGATCATACCTCAAGAAGATTTTGCAGTACGTCATTCCGGGTCAAAATTTGCATAGTTTGAATATGAGAAACTTAAACCAACAAGTGAAGCAAAAAAGATGACCAATTTGTTAGACCAAAATCCATCATGAGTCTCCAAATCTTTTTGGTTGTGGACAAGGTGAAACTATGAAAGAACAGGAAGATGAATTGAGAGTGATATGGATGACGAAGGCTGACATCCAGGTACTTGCCTCTATTGGCATTGAGGCAAAGAGAACTTTGGTCATGCCAACCCAAGCACTTCAAAACCTACCAAGCTAATGTAATGGGAAAGGTTGACCCTTGGCTTCGCGTGGTCTCCCAAATCCTGCGATCATTGATAATAGCTAGCGCCGACAGATAAGACAATACACAAACTTCGGATCCCGTAAAATCAAGATGAGGATATCGGAGTGCTGCATCCAGTACGACAAAGATGATGCCCCACGCCCTCGCCTCCTGATGGTGTCCGATCTCTGCCTATAAATACCGACTCCCAGAGGACCCCAAGGAATGCACTCCATCTCCCTCATGCTTACTCCTTCCCATCTGTTCCAGATTTCTAATTTGAGCATCAAAGAGTCCCTACCGAAACCATCTCCGATTTGAAGAATTTGCAACAATAGATTGGCAATAAAAAAGGATCCAGGCCCATTTTCGAAAAGGTGCGGGAGATTAGCCACCTAGTGCTGCATAGAGAGACTTCATTGCATCACTCCAATGCCACAACTTTTAGGCCGGTTGAAAAACTGGCCAATACCTCGGCTCAACCAGAAGCACAACCTTTGCCAGCCCAACTGGTCGAAGTGGATCCCGATCAATTCAATCTACTAATCTAGCAGGTACGAGATCTGACCACGATAGTCCAGATGATTCAACAACCCGGTCCTACTCCACAAGGAGCTACAACTAGAATTGCCTTAGCTCGCCCCTACAGCCCGGAGTGGGGAAAGCATACCTGACATAATTGGCCTAAGAGCCCGAGCGATGGAGGAGGCAATCTTCGACTCCACGATCAGGCTAAGGCTCTACCCTGGGTCGATCTCCTACATGGCACTTGGAGGCCTATTCTATCCGAGATACTGACAATCGACTACAAGCTACAAGAGATGAATCAGCCGATCAAGACGCTCCACAACCAGGCCCTTGGTTAGAATAATGGGTTCGGATTTAATATTGGCCCACCTTTCAGCAACAGGATTATGCACAAACCAATTCTCAGCCATTTTAAGATGCCACAGCAAAAAGTACGATGGATCTATCGATCCAGTGGACTATCTGGAGAGTTTCAAAGTCACGATGCTTCTTCGTAAGGCAATCGATGAGATCCTGTGCCGAGCCTTCCCCTCCAAATTGAAGAATGCAGCTTAATGCTAGTATTCGAGGCTGAAGCCGGGCTTCATCCACTCGTTTGACCAGCTCAGCGGGTCATTCATGGACCACTTCATGAGCAGCCAAAGACAGCATTAGAGGTCTGATTTTCAGTCAATATCAAGCAGAGGAAAGAAGAATCCCTCTGAGTTTATGTGAGCCATTTCAACACGACCACCCTTGAAGTATGTGACCTGGACTAAATGGTTGTGATGATCGCCTTAAAAGATGGGCTGTAGAAGAATGTGTTCCTCTTTCTGCTAGAGAAGAGGTACCCAAAGGGCTTCATGAAAATGTTAGCTTGGGTAGAGAAGTATGCCCACATCGAGGAGGCTTTCGAGGTACATGGGACCTCAGTGGATGCTATCGTCAAAGAGAAGAAGGAAGAAGGAAGGAGGTTGTTGCCAAAGCATAAGGATCGACATAAAGGTCAGCAATGATCTAGGACTCCACCCTGACGCCGATGATCCAGAACTCCTTCTCAGAGCTGACGACCTAAGAGTCCTCCTAGGGGCCAGCAGCGCATGTCACTACTAAGGAGGTTCACCAACTATGCTCTTTTGAATGTCCTTAGGGAGTAAGTGCCGATGGAAATAAGAGAGCAGCTTCCAAGGATAAGGAGGATGTGGTCTAGGCCGAGCCAATGCGATCCTAACAAATACTGCCTTTATCACCGAGACCATGGCCACAACATCAAAGAATGTCTCCAGCTCTAGGATAAGATTGAGACGTTCATCTGGTATGAGTGACTGGACCACTTCATTAGGCATAGAAGGAACCACATGAGGCTATGCCGGCCCCACCTTGACCACTAGTACCACCTCGACAAGAAGAAGCCATGGATAGCAACCGGTGGTCAGGATAATAATGCCATCACTAGGAGGCAGCATGACTGGAGGGCCAAAGGACTAGTGGAGTCAACCAAAAAGCAGTGGATCAAGGAAATCTTCTCCTTTTTTGAGAAATATACCTAAGGGGTCTAGTTTCGCACAATGATTGGATCATTGAAGCTTTAAATATCATAAACTATGATGTATGTTGTATTTTAGTAGATACTAAAAGCTCGATCGATTTATTATTTTATGACGCCTTCTCTATGATAGGCATATCCTTGGATCAGTTAGGAAGACTTGATCCCCCACTCATGGGATACATTGGAGATGTCGTGCATGTTGAGGGAGTTATCACCCTACTAGTCACCATGGGTTAGGCGCCTTGACAATCCATGGTATAAGTCGACTTTCTTATGGTCAGAACTCCCTCAACATATAATGCCATCCTCGAGTGGCTAGGATTGAATGCTCTTTGGGCTATGGTATCAATGTACCATTTGCTGGTGAAGTTCCCAATAAGGCAAGAGGTTGGAGAAATCTGAGGAGATCAAGCCCCGACACGATAATGCTATGCAATCACTCTTTAGGGAACCAGGCCGTCCAATGTTCTTCCTATCGAAGGATTGCACATCCACAATGAGTTGGCCGACGAGCGTGGTGAGCTCATGGAAGACCTCATCCCAATTCCTTTGGAAGATAGAAAGGTGGGGCATACGGTCTGGATCGGATCGAACTTAGACGAGGAACCAAAATTACCTCACTTCCTTTTTGCAGGCAAATGCTGATATTTTTGCTTGATTGCATACCGACATGTCAGGCACCAAGCCTGAGATCATGATACACCGACTGAACATGGATCCCACCTATCGGCTCATCAAGCAAAAGAAGCAAAGCTTTATCCCAGAGCGATAGAAGGTGAATGCTAAAGATTTGGACAAGTTAATTAGCGCTAGTTTCATTAGAGAAGTCATTTATCCGAACTGGCTAGCAAACATGATCCTCATGAAGAAGGTGAACATGAAATGGTGGATCTGCATAGATTTCATTGACCTGATATGGTTTGCCCAAAAGATAGCTATCCACTATCTTGGATGGATCAATTGGTAGATGCTACTTTAGACCACAAGCTCCTCATCTTTATGGGTATCTTCTTTGGCTATAATCAAATCTAGATGGCACTTGAGGATAAGCAAAAAATTACTTTTGCTACTGATCTAGGTCTCTTTTATTGTAAGATTATGTCCTTTTGGATTAAAAAATACAGGTGTTATTTGTTAGCACTTGGTAAACAAGATCTTCAAATATTAGATCGATCAGAACATGAAAATATATGTAGATGATACATTGGTCAACAGTCGAGCCTCAGGCGACCACATCTACGATCTTGGAGAGACCTTTGCTATCCTTCGCGAGTATCAAATGAAGCTGAATCTAGCGAAATGTGCTTTCAAAATCATCTCAAATTTTTTTTTCAGATATATGGTCTCATGCGGAGGAATGGAAGCTAATCTGGAGAAAATTTAGATAGTACAGAAATGAATCCATTGAAGTCGATAAAGGAAGTCCAGCACCTCAAAGGCAAAGTAGCCATCCTTAATAGATTTATCTCTGGGTTGGTTGAGTGATGTCTATCTTTTTTTAAGATTCTCAAGCATCCAAAGGACTTCCAGTAGATCGAGGAATGTCAGCATGCATTCGAGGAACTAAAAAATACCTTGGCTCTACTCTGTTCCTTAGCAAGCCCAAATCCAGTGAGGAGTTGTATTTGTATCTAGAAGTTTCACCAACCGCAACAAGCTCGATCCTAGTCCATGAGGAAGGAAAGGTTCAGAGGCCAATTTATTATATTAGTAAGATCCTCCATGATGCGAAGACCAAGTACATGAAGCTCGAAAAGATAATCTTCATACTTGTTATCTTAGTTAGGATGCTCTGACTCTATTTTCAAGCTCATTCTATAGTTCTCCTAATTGACCAGCCATTGAAGCCCATTCTGTATCGGCCAGATATATTGGGTTGGATAGTAAAATGGGCAATCAACCTCACAAAGTTCGATGTAAAGTTTCAGCCCTGACCCTCCATCAAGATGCAGGTTGAAAGAATATTATCCTACAAGCCAATTGCACAGATGATGTAATAGAACTTTTTATTTATCTTCCAACTCATATATATGACATTGATTATTTATTAATATTATGAGGTATTATGTTTCATCATATATTGTATCTTATTATCTCATTTATGACTTAATTAAGATTATGATGAATCGCATAAATTAGGACAATGATTTTAGGACCATGATGAGATCATGCTAGTGAGACTTGAAATCTTAATAGCTCTAATCTAAAATATTTTCAATCATACGATCATTAAATTGGAGATCAATAATACTGATAAAACTAGCACATCCTATGTATACTCAAAGGAGATGATGATTAATCTCATAATCACTTGTATGAGGACACTAAATATAAGGATACGGATGCTCATTAAAGAATGAGTTCACTGAACTGATCCATAGGGAGAATATTTGATGGAGTCTTACTAGCACATCAATAAATGATTCTCTGGTGGAAGTGGTATAAATGATTCTTAGACCTTAGATTACCATAGTATCTTGCATATATGGATCTATATCTTCGTCCATATCCTAGCTTGACTCTCTGAGATATGTGTGAGATGTTTTAAACATGATAAAGTATGCATGAAGGCTATGAGTAGTCAACAAGAAATTGATCACTCCTTATATGGGGAGAGAATATCCTATGTGATCTTATAGGATGATGACTCAGAAAGTCTTTGACCAAAGCAGGATAAAATTAGAAAGAGATTTTAATGTTTCATCAATCGAGTGATCATCATCAGATTAAGGTATATATGGATAAGTGTTTGAGCTTGATATGATTCCACGCCCATGGTTTATCTGAGATGTTGTATGATCAAAAGATTGAATTACATCATAACTTTTCGTAGAAGAGTGTTTCAATTTTTTACTAAAATTTCACATCTTCTGGATAATCATGATACATTACTAGATATCAATCTTGACTTTTAGGCTCTTATGAATTAAAAATTTAATTTAATAATTAATTAGAAGAGATTCTAATTAATTGATGCATTTGGGCTTAACATATTTTGGGCCTAATTAATTTGAAAAGTTCTAATTAAGTTAGGTGGATATAAGCCTGGGCCTACTGCTGATTAGATGTGGAATCCAATGGATCACACACTTATGAAATTATTATCAATGACTTAAGATCAATAGCTTATTCAATTTGGATTTTGGCGGACCTATTTGAATAAAGTACTAAAGTTATAGATTTATATGAAATCCTAAAGGGCTTTAAATAGGCATGCTAGCACATGTATTAAAACCCTAACTATCCTTAAGCCCCACGTCAAAGAGTTGATTCCTAAGATAGAGTTGACACCAAAGAGTTTGAACACCTTAGGAAGCCTCATGCTCCTTAAAGTGTTAACACCCCTAGAAGGGATCACACGTGAAAGAGGGCTAATGCCCTAACTAACCTCTCACGTATCAGAGGCTTCACACCTCATGCCTAAGAGAAACATGCACCCCACACTTCATGCCCAATAAAAGTTCAAAACAAAGGGAAAAGAAAAAGAAAGGAAGCACTGAATTCCTTGGTGTTGATCCTATGATAGATTTTGATGATTATAAAATATTGAGTAATTATGATACTAATCATGTTCCAAGGGTAAATATAGGATTTTCTGAATGCTCACAATGAAGAAGTTATCCATAAATAAATCTTTTAAGTTGCTAAGTCAAAGTACTTCAAAGAATAAATTTTCACAAATTTGGAGTCGACTCTTGGGAGTGAAAAGTCGACTTTGGCACATTGGAATGCACTGGCATAGCTGACGAGTCGACTCGTGAATAACAAAAAGTGACTCTTTTAGAGAAGATAGAAGACTATATTTTAAGATCCTTATAAGAGCCAACTTGATTCTGTGAGTCAACTCGTTTGGCAATTAGAATCGACTCATTTAGACTATGAATCGACTTAAGGCTTGGGACTGCACTGACGTCTAATTTTTATACTACTTCAATGGCTAGTTTTTGATTTCAATAGCTATTGCAACTCTTCCAATAGTTAAAACTTATTCTCCAATCTCTTTCAAGTCTATTACAAGCTAGAGAATCAATTGGGAAGTAAGAAGAAATGAATTAAAAAGAGAAAATCATCAAATTGAGTGAGGATTATTGAATATTCTTGAGAAGGGAAAGAGAAAATTTGAGCATAGAATTTAGTGAGCAATCAAGAGTCATCTTCTCCATCATCAACCACATCCTCTCAAGCATCAAAGAAGAGAAGTAAAGCATCTAAAGAGCAAATCATTAGCCTCTTCTCCATTATCCAAAGAGTCTAATTTCTATTTTAATTTCTATCCTAAAAATTATTCATTGTATTTCATTTTCTTTATAAGTTTCTTCAGAAACTTAGAATTTAGGTCCATCCAAATCTGAAATTGGATATTATAGATTTTGATTGGTGAGCCTGTAAAACCAACTAGGTTGATTGTGAATTCGAAAATAATTGATGTATAGATTGTGGTTGGAGATCTTGAAAATCAACTAGGTTTGTTTATAATCCTAGATAAATAAATATTCTGTAATCAAAGAGATTATAGTAAAATTTTCAAAGAGCTCTTAAGAAGTGTGTTGATTTTTGGCATCTTAAATTCGACCTACAGCAACCCAAGATGAAAAAGCCTAACAGATCAGGCACGCAAATGCACCTACAGGCATGGCTCGCAGGCCCGGCCTGCGGGCACCCATGGCCCACAGGCACATAGGGGGGCTTGCAATGTGTGCGGCCTAGGCGCGGGATGAATGGACCATAGAGCGATCCATCATGCGGTTCAAGGCCCGCCCGCATGGGAGGTGCGTGGTGCAAGCACGGTCCACCATGTAGGAGGTATGAGAAAATGTGGTCCACACACGAGGTGTGGACCACCGCAATCCAAGAATATTTTACATGGTCCATGCACTATTTATGTGATCAGATGGCCACAGTAGCTTGCGGATATGATTGGATGGCCACGGGCATGTGCAGGGTTGATCAGGCATGCAGGAGTCCTAACACGAGTTGATTTAGGTCTTTAAAAGGGTTTGATGGCCTATGAAAATTATGGAGCGGCTTGACGTGAGCAGAGAGCTAGCTGTGGTAGAGAGGGTCTTCCTTGGGGTTCTTTATGAGAGCATTGTAAGGGTCAAGTGCTTCTTGTTGAGAGAGAGAGATTAATGTATGAGAGTTAAGAAGATGTGATTTTTTTTATATTTATTCTTTCTTTTATAGTAAAGCTTGCATATCCCATGGAGGTAAACTTTGGGCTGATCCATATATTTATTATATTTTTTTTTTATATTTCTTCTTTCTTTCTATTGCAGCATCGACATCGTTATCTAGGTCAACGATTTTGGGTGGAAGATCCATATTCCGCACTCATGGGGGATCCTTTTCAACAAGTGGTATCAGAGCATATAGTTATCTAGGTTGTGACGGTATTGATTGAGGTTGAAGAAGATGAAAAAGATAGGCTCAATCAAGATAGAGATCTACCGGTATGATGGAAAAAGTAATTTCTTTCTATGACAACTGAGGATGAATAATGTGCTCATCCAATAAGGATTGATTGATGTATTTTTTACGAGGAGAAGCTGACTATCATGGAGAAGAAAGATTGAAGATGGCTCCAGATGCAGATGATGAATACGATCCACTTGCACTTGATGGATGATGTAGTGATTTATATGCTTAGTGAGACTTCCTCGATAGCGATGTGGATGAAGCTCGAGAAGATATACATGGCAAAGTCACTTATCAATGCTCTCTTCCTTTAGAAGCAGTTCTATCAGCTATGGATGAGCGTGCGATAGAGCATACAGGAGCATCTCAACAACTTTCAAAAGATCCTCACTGATCTTCTCAATGTTGGTGAGAAGGTTAGGGAGAAGACCAAGGCGTTGGTCTTCCTTTCATCGCTTCTCTCTTCTTTTGAGTCTTTGATGACTAATTGGTATGGACACCAGTCACCGTGATTCGTTATGGCTTGAATGTTGATAAAGTCTTTTATTCTGTAATCTTTTATTTGAGTCCTGTAGTTTTATTTGAGTCTTATAATGAGATTATAATTGAGTCCTTAAATTAGGTTTGCATTGTAATTGAGTCCTAGTTTTAGTCAGTCATTTGAGCAGTCTCATGGTCAACTACTTGGAGGCATACCATTTGAAGACACATAACCAAATGAGTACTGCCCTCTCACATATGCACGCCCTCTTCATGGTGATTTCAGATCTCCATAACTTCTTCACGCGGAAAATCCATCGCCTCCTCATCACATGCCATCATATTTCACCTTCTCAATACCTTCCTTAAAACTCACGATCCATCTCCATCGCTAACATCCTCCTCAATGTTACTCTGTTTAGGTTGTTAGGTTCCTCTTTTAAAAGGAAAATAATGGTCTTGTAATCGATGATTGATTGGAAAAAAAATTTTCTGTTTCCTCATCTCACGAGTTCCCTTCTTCCTCCCCCCTCTCCGTCTTCCTTCTTCTTTTCCTCTCTTCCTTCTCTTCTCATAAGTCTTGCTCAAGAATGAAGTATCCAACCAATCTGCAGGATCTCAAAGCATCAACCTGCAGGATCCCAACACATCAACCCTCCTTCCCAATGGCTGCTTCCTCCCTACACTATAATTCTTCGCATGCTCGGATCGAATCCTTTTGTTCTTGGACAACAGAAAGAATTACCAACAACCGCGGTCTGATTCAACGTCCGAATCCTCTCTCATCTAGAAGTCTTCATCGATGTGTTTGTGAGATCCCTTGCTTCTAAATGAATCTCTGAGTCGATCGTTATTATAGAAAGTTAATCCTGTATTTCTTTATTAATTAGATCTGAATTTTTAATTATGATCTGATGTTCTAATCATGGATGGTTTCTCAATCATCCACGATCTTTTCTAGATCTGGAAGATAGAACTATTTACATACATAACAGTAATCTCTTTCTGATTTTAACATAATCACCTCCATTATCATTATTTGCTCGTTATCTGCTGCATTGTTATTAAACTTGTTTGCTTGTATCCTCTAGAACTAACCTCGTCCCACATCACTACTCTTCTTATGAAAAGAACACCATCAAGATGGATGAAGTCACTTCTGTATTTTTTCAAAATGAGATTCTTAGATGAAAGAATCGAGCTTCGAGTTTAGATGGTGACTCAGCTATGGAGGTGACTGGAGTGATGGTGGCAAAAGATGAAGGGGCAGAGGAAAGTAATGAGTTGGGGCATCGAGTCAGAGATTGTCCACAGCTCAGAGATCGAATGAAGGCTACTATGGTGGTGGTCTAAGATAGCGATACAGAAGAAAGTGATGATGTTCTTTAGTGACTGATGAGGTATCTACTTCTTTTTCACAGTGAATTTTAGATTCTACATGTTTGCATCAAATTTGTTACAAAGAGGAGCTGTTTGACTCCTTAGAGAGTAGTAAGAGCACCGTTCATCTGTCGGATGGATCGAGCTATGCGATTAAGGATATTGGAACTATCAACTTACAGACTCATGATGGAGCAGTGAAGAAATTGATTGAGATTCGATACATATCCAATTTCAAGAGAAATCTAATTTACTAAGCAGACTGGATTCAAGCAGCTACAGATGAAGAGTTGATGATAAAATCTTAAAGGTTTATACAGCAATAGAGTTATGATGAAGGAGAAGAGGTATGGAGGACATTACCTCTTGACAGAGAGCTCAGCATGATGTAGAGCTTCAAGAGCCAGTAAGAGCTCAAAGTGAGGTGGAGCTCCAAGTTTAGGTGGATTGGGCATGAGATAGGAGATTGAAAAGATGGTAGACGACATCGCAGGATGAAGTTCCTATTACCACAGGAGGCTATCCCGAGTAAATCTCAGGTCAAATAGATCATAGCATATGATGGAGATGGGATCGAGTGGTCAGGCTCGCCCATCCATAAGTAGCCAGGTATTTGCCCTATGAGCATAGAGATGAGATTATTCAGAAGCTTTCAAAGTTATGTGAAAGCCGAATGTCGAGTCGAGATGGAGATTATTAGATTTAGGCACCTCGAATTCAACCCACAGTAGCCTAAGATGGAGAAGCCCAACAGATTAGGCATGCGACGTAGATGGCAGGCCTACAGGCACAGTCCGCAGGCTCAGCCTATGAGCGCCCAGGCCCGCTGCACCTGCAGCTTGCAGGTGCGTGGCCCAGGTGGGCCTGCAGCATGCACGGCCCATAGTGCGCAGACCCACCCAGCGCATGCAGCCCAGGAGCGAGATGCATGGACCACCATATGGTCCCCCGCATGGTCCAAGGTGTGCCCACATGCGAGGCGCAAGAAAATCCACATGCGAGGCATGGACCGCCGCGGTCTAAAGACATTTTGATATGGTCCATGTGCTATTTTGCACGATTAGACGGATGCAGTAGCTTGCGGATGCGATCGGACAGCCACAAGCATATGCAGGGTTGATCAGGTGTTCAGGAGTCCTAACAGGAGTTGATTTAGGTCTTTAAAAGGGCCTGATGGCCTGTGGAAACCATTGAACAGCTTAGTGTGAGCAGAGAGCTAGCAGCGGCAGAGAGGATCTTCCTTGGAGTTCTTTCACTACAAAGAAAAGGACCTTTACCGATGGCTATTAGCGATGGCAATTTTGCCATCACTAATAATGCTTTTTACCGATGGTAAATCGCGATCAATATCTATGCCGTCGCAAAAAAATTATTAGTGATGGTATTTTTGATTTTTAACGATGGCTAGTTGCATTGTTAATAAAATAATTTATTTTTTAATTTGATTGTAGGATTATTAGCAATGGAGTGATCTTATTTATGATGGTATTTTTCCATCACTAATAATCCTAAATCCCCCCCTTTTGATTCCCTATGCGCCCTCGTTTCCCCACCCTCCTCTCATTTTCTAGGTTGGCTCCCCGATCGGCAACCGACCCCTCCCCTGATTTCTCTCTCCTTGAGCCTCTGACTGCCTGCCCAAGCCCCGGCCTGCCTCCCCCGGCCACCCTCCCGAGCCCCCATCTGTTGGATCCTGAGCCCTCGGTCGCCTCCCCAAGCCCCAACCTGCCTCCCCCGATCGCCTCTCCGAGCCCCGTCCGTCGGATCCCAAGCCCTTGATCGCCTCCTTGAGCCTCCGGCCCGCCTCCCCTCGGCCACCTGCCCGAACGCTTGTCTACCGGATCCAAACCCTCGGCTGCGTCCTGCCTGCCTGAGCCCTAGTCGGCTCCCCGAGCCCCTGGCCTGCCTCTCCTCAACTGCTTCCAGTCCCCTCTTTCTCCCACCATCGGATCCGGCTTCTCAGAGTCGTCAGCAGCCTCTCCAAGCCTCGAGCGCCCGATCTGCCTCCCGTGGGCTACCTCCTCGAGCCCCGAGCCCCAAGCCCTCGGCTCGCCTCCTCCTGGCCGCCTCCTCGAGCCCCC
>KE505619.1:94915-108061 GCA_000441515.1 Elaeis oleifera | reverse complement strand
TATGTGATTGAATTGAATCTGAATAGAAGCCATTTTCTCCCTAATCTTCTCTCTCTTTCTCTTCCTCTCTCACTCTCCTTCTCTTCTTTGAGCCCTAGGGCTTTTAGGGTTTGATAGATTGCTGTCAACGATTTCCTTGGATCCTTATTGCTGGTTTCGCAATCAAGACACAGCATCAGACGATCCCAACATCCGATATCAGAGCCTCGAAGTTAGATCTAGTGGAGGAAAGATCAAAGTTTCATCTAGATTATGGTAAGGTGCTGAATAGATTTGCCCTAGAACATAGTCTTTGTTGTTTTGTGTTTATTTCTTGAAATCTGTATGGGATGGCATCGAGTACCATTTAGGCAGATTTTGAAATATTTGGCAAGGGTAACTTCAGCCTTTGACAGTAAAGGATGAAGGATTTATTGGTACAGAACAGGATCTACAAGATCTTGGTTCGAAAAAGATCAGAAAAGATCTCTGTTGAAGATAGTTTTTAGCACAATCAGGATGTGCGTCACTAATGAAGTCCTACTTGAGATAAGCATAGAACCTACATTGAAGGGGCTTTGGAAGAAGCTAGAGAACATATATATGGGCAAGAATATGATAAACAAGCTATGATTGAAGAAACAATGGTGTAGCTTATGGATGTCCGAAGGAGGAGACTTGATTGCCCACATCCAAAAATTCAATCAAATTTGCTCAGAGGTCATGAGCCTTGATGTGAAGATCGATGAGGAGGATAGAGCTCTTCTGTTGTTGTGTTCGTTGTCAGTTTCTTATGATGGTCTCATTACTACATTGGTGTATGGGAAATAGACCTTGAACTTTGAAGAGGTGGTTGGGATTCTTAGGTCTAATGAGCAGCGAGAGAGGCTATGCAAAGGAAGCCTAAGTTCAGAGATACTGTTAATGAAAGACAAGGAAGGCCTAAGGAGAGGACTCGAGACAAGTCAAAAGGCAGATTGAAGTCTTAAAGAAAGGCTTTGAAATGTTACAAGTGTCATCAGTCTTATCATATTAGGAGGAATTGCCCACTTCTGAAGAATGAGAAGAAAAAGGTGCTTTCAAAGGTGGATCGATCAGTAGGAGTGGTGCTTTATCATCTGAGGATAGTAGAGATGATATACTGGTTGTGTCAGATGGGATTATAAAGTTGGATAGCCATTGGACACTGGATTCAGCATGTTCCCACCATTACACTACACATCGAGATTGGTTTGCATCTTATGAAAATTTGATGGAGAGAGTGTGTCTTAGAGATGATCACCCATGTCGAGTTGCTGGGGTTGGTACTGTTAGGGTAAGCATGTATGATGGAGTCATACGAACACTCACGAATATCAAGCATGTGTTGGAGCTGAAGAAGAACCTGATATCCCTAGGTTATTTGGAGAAACAGGGGTATGCTTTCAGTTGTCAGCCAGGTAGCGAGTGTTTGAAGATTTTTAAGGATGCTTTAGTGGTGATGAAAGGGAGAAGACTGAGCAATAATTTATATAGGATGGAGGGCTCAGTGGTTATGGATAGTGCGGAGGTGTCTGTGGCGGCACAGGAGGAACAACTTACCTACTAGCTGTGGCACTATCGTATAGGTCACTTGAGTGAGAGGGGGCTTATGAAGTTGAGTAGGAGAGGTCTGATTTCAGTACTCAAAAAGAAGGAGATGACCTATGTGAGCCTTGTATCTATGGCAAACAGCATAGAGTAAGGTTGCCAGCAGCACCAAGTGGAGTGAAGCTATTTTGGAGCTTGTTCACTCGGATGTATGGGGACCGGCACTTGTTTTAGCTCGAGATGGAGCTAGATATTTTGTCACTTTTATAGATAACTTCTCTAGAAGAGTTTGGGAGTATCTGATCAAAAATAAGTCAGAAGTATTTATCCAATTTAAAGCCTAGAGAGCTGAGATGGAGAAGGAGACAGGACAGCCAGTGAAGTGTCTGAGATCTGATAATGAAGGAGAGTACACAAGCCTGAAGTTCAAAAAGTACTATGAGAAAAATGGGATCAAATGTCATTACACAATAAAGATGACTCCTTAGTAGAACGGTGTCATAGAGAGGATGAACCGGATATTGACGAAGAAGGTCAGGAGCTTGAGGCTGCAGGCATCACTGCCCAAGTCTTTTAGGGTGATGCTCTAACTTATGCTTGTTTTTTATTAACAGGTCTCCTCATAGAAAGCTCAATGGAGGACTTCCAGAGATAGTCTGGAGTGGGAAGAAGGTGGAGCTTGACCATCTGAAGGTGTTCGGCTGCCCAGCTTATGCTTTGGTGGAGGAAGCCGAAAGGAGCAAGTTAGACCCGAAGTCATAGAAAATGATCTTCATCAAATTTTTATAAGGTGTGAAAGGTTATTTGCTGTGGGATCTATATTCTCAGAAATGCATTATTAGCAAAAATATGGTTTTGATGAGAAAGCATCTTGAAGAAGTCGAGAGGTGCAGATGGAGCTGAAAAATCATCATAGGACAGCATTGGGCAACACTCGCATACAGGTGATTTGTCTTCAACTTCGACCTCGGATCATGTTCAGTTTGAGGTGAAGATGGGCAAGCATGGTTACACATCTATGGAGGATTAGCGAGGAGAGCAGTTTATCTAGGAGGAGGTGTAAAGATAACCACAAGCAGTAGACTTGCAAGACATCGTAAGGGAGTGGCATTGCACAAGCCGAAACACAGTGTTCGCAAGCTGGTGCTATATGGCATTGATGAGATCATTTCTTATACGCTCATCACTATTAATGGAGATTCAGAGACCTTTAAAGAGGCCATGGAGAGTCCAGATCGAGAGTCATGGATGCAGGCCATGATGGAGGACATGGAGTCTCTTAAGAAGAACCGAACATGGCAGCTGGTGGGTCTACCAAAAAATGCTCGACCTATTAGCTCCAAATGAGTTTTCACCAGAAAAGAGGAACCTTCAGAGTAAGGTGAAGTGAGGTACAAGGCTAGGCTGGTAGCCAAAAGGTACTTACAGAGAGACAATATTGATTATTCAGAGATTTTCTCTCGATTGTTAGGCATACGTCCATTAGGATGCTTTTGAGCATAGTTGCTGCTTAGGATCTGGAGCTGGAGTAGATGAACATCAAGATAGCATTCCTCCATGGTCATTTGGAGGAGAGCATTTATATGAAGCAGCCATAGGGGTTCAGGGAGTCTGGATCTGAGGGAGAGGTATGTTTGCTGAAGAAATCGCAGTACAAATTCAAGCAATCTCCGAGATAGTGGTATAAGTGATTTGACACCTATGTAAGGAGCATTGGCCTTTTCAGGTGTGATCATGACCCATGTGTGTATTTCAGATCTCTAGAGGATGGATATTGGTATACTTACTCTTGTATGTAGATGACATGCTGATAGTATGCGAGAGTAAAGATGCTGTATAGGAGTTAAAGGAAGCTTTGTCTCGGGAGTTTGAGATGAAGGACTTGGGGCTTGTGAGAAAGATCTTAGGTATGGAGATCATCAGAGATAGAACCTAGAGGTTGCTACATTTATCTCAGGAAGGCTATATAAAGAAGGTCTTGGAGAGGTTCGGGATGAAGAAACCAACCGATGGAGCTACCACTTGTCGGGCACATCAGACTCTCGAAGACCATGTCACCACAGACTGAGATGGAGGTTCAGAAGATGGAGAGAGTTCTATATGCCTTTGGTGTGGAGAGCATTATGTACTCTATGGTATGTTGGAGGCCAGATTTAGCACATACAATGAGTTAGGTGAGCAGATTTATGGCACAACCTAGCAAGGAGCACTGGTGAGCACTAAAGGGTATCTTCAGATATTTGACAGGTTTGGTTGGAGTTGGCATCTGTTATGGTAAGCAAGGAGGTGTTGAGGGATACTTCGACATGTCAAAGGAGGCTCGGGGGTAGATAGAGGGGTTTGTGGATGCAGATTTTGGAGGAGATGTGGACACTCGATGTTCGATGATAGATTTTGTGTTCAGCCTATATGGAGGTCCTGTCTTGTGGAGATTTTGCTTACAGCCCATTACGGCCTTGTCCACCACCAAAGCAGAGTATATTGACATCACAGAGGCAGTGAAGGAGGCCCTATGGCTGAAGAGCTTAGCGCTAAAGATGGGCTTCCCACAAGAGGCTGTCAGAATGCATTATGATAGCCAGAGTGCTTTGTTGCTCACACAGAACTTCGTTATAATGTGAGGATAAAGCACATCGATATCAGATACCATCGGATTAGAGAGCTTGTGGAGAATGGCGAGGTGGAGCTGGTGAAGGTTCACACCAAGAAAACTTCAGTTGATACACTTACGAAGGTACTTCCATGAGATATCTTTCAATATTATGTGGGACTGATGGGTTTGTAGGATAGGACTGAGTTCACAAGGATTTGGGAGCACTAAGATGGTGATTGTGAGCTCAAGTATGGTGCTCCCAAGCCTTGGGAACAGGTGAAAAGAGGCAAAGGGGTCAAGGGAGCAAGCCAGCAGAAGTTTCAGCTAAGGTAACAGTATTTCTTCAGATTAGTCAATTCAAACTAAGACTGGATCGACTAAATCGCAGATGAGTCGACCCATCTGGATTGACTATCTTAGAGGAGATTTCAAACAGAAGGCTACGTTTCGAGAATTTCAGATCGGTATGCAGGTGAGTCGACTTAGTCCCAGTCTGAGTTGACTCAGTCAAAGGTGAGCCGACTCAGTCTAAGACTGTGCTGACTCGGTTATCGGGTAGAGGCTGTACAAATTTGTTGGATCTAGGATCGGTTTTGATCTTAGAGACCTAAGGCCTTAGTTGTAAGATCTTAAGGGGCTAATCTATGGATTGGACTGGGATTAAATCTAATGAGTGTGTGCATGTGAGACATGGGTGTATATGGGCTTGGGGAGTGCATCACATTGGGTTAGCCATGAAATTTTAGGTTGGGTCACATCGACCCGGTATATATATACATTGTGTTATGTATGTGATTGAATTGAATCTGAATAGAAGTCATTTCTCCCTAATCTTATCTCTCTTTGTCTTCCTCTCTCACTCTCCTCTCTGAGCCCTAGGGCTTTCTAGGATTTGATAAATCTACCATCAATGATTTTCTCGGACTCTTGTTGCTGATTATGCGATCAAGACATAGCAAGAGAAGATCCCAACAGTATCAAATAGATTATCCTTGCCCTGTACTTTATTTATTTATCTTTTGACAAAACAAAAGATTGCTTTATGTAAAATTTGTTTTGCACAGCTTTGATATTATACTTTTGAGATTAATTCTAAAGATTAATATCTTTATGCATCAAATTAATTGATACTTCTAAAGAAGAGAAAGAAATAATTTTGTAAAACTAAATATGTCTTATATTTTGCTTTACATCATCTACTCAACATGCTTAGTTTTGAAAAGCTCTATTTCTTTTGGATCTTTCAAGTTTAAAGCAATTTTCTACTGAATTTATGAATCTACTTGATATATTATTTATTCAAAAAGATGAAGAAAAGTTTTGAATCTATATATTATTCCAAAATTGAATTAAAAAAGGGAGAACTATTATTAGGATCATACTGTTCAAAAATTTTATTCAAAAAAGAGGAGAAATATTTTAAATCTATATTATTCAAAAAAGAAAATTCTATTTGAATCTGCTGTAAACTTTTAAAAAGGGGTCAAGTTATACAAAAGGGGAGATGGTATTATAAATTAGAAAATCTAAATTTGAAAGTTGAATTCAAGTAAAATTTGAAAGGAAGTGAACTTAAATCAATTTTTGAAAATTGAATGTGTGTATATTTGAATTTGAGTTGATTTTAATGATATTGTCTAAATATTTTTTTCAATTTTTGATGCAGTCAAAAAGAGAGAGGTGATGTTATATTGAGTATATACTTGTTCAGTTTATGTTTGAATTGATTACATGCTTACATGCTTCATATTTAAATTAAGTATCTGGAAGAAATATATGCTTAAGATGTAAGACGCTTATTTGCTTACTTGAAATGATTATATGAAATGAGCATATTTGGATATTTGTCGTCTTGAATATTGGTATTGAATTTTGATGTCAAAATTTATGATGAAAATCCTACAATAAATTTTGTTGAAACATTCATAAAGCATATTCTTGCAAGTGCTTACACATTCACTTCATGATTCAGATTTATATTGATAAATTTGTTAAAATACATTATACTTTATTGTGTATATATTTAAAGTTTGTCATCATCAAAAAGAGAGAGATTGTTGACCCTATGTTGATTTTGATAATTACAAATATTGAGTAATTATGAGACTAATCACGTATTTCATGGGTAGATGTAAGATTTCCTAAATATTCATAATAAAAAATCATCCATGAAAAAATTCACTCAAGTTGCCAAGTCAAAGCACTTCAAAGAATAAGTTTCATAAGCTTAGCTTAGAGGAGTCGACTCTAGCATATTGGAATGCACTAGCATAGTCGATGAGTCGATTTGGGAATAGTAAGAGTCAACTCTCTCAGAGAAGATAGAAGATTATATTTTAAGATCCCTGCAAAGCCAATTCAATTCTATGAGTCAACTCTTTTGGCAATTAGAGTCGACTCATTTAGATTGTGAGTCGGCTCGTGGCTTGGGATTGTACTAATGGCTAGTTTTTTACACCACTTTAATGGCTAGTTTTTTAGTTCCAACGGCTATTCCAACTCTTTCAATAGTTAAAACTCATTCTCTAACCTCTTTCAAGTCTATTCAAGTTAGAGAGTCTATTGAAAAGCAAGAAGAAGTAGACTAAAAAGAGAAAATCATCAAATTAAGTGAGGATTATTGAATGCTCTTGAGAAAGAAAAGAGAAAAATTTGAGCACAGAATTTAATGAGTAATCAAGAGTCATCTTCTCCATCATCAACCACATCCTTTCAAGCATCAAAGAAGAGAAGTGAAGCATCTAAAGAGTAAATCATCAGTCTCTTCTTCATGCTCCAAAGAGTTTAATTTCTGTTTTAATTTCTATCCTGAAATTATTCATTATATGTATTTGTTTCTTTACCAGTTTCTTTAGAGAAAAGAACTTGAGGTTTAGGCCTGTCCAAGCTCAAAATTAGATATTATAAGTTTTGGTGTTGATGAGCCCATAAAACCAACTATATTGATTATGAATTCGAAAAATAATCGATGTATAGATTGTGATTGGTGATCCTAAAAAATCAAATAGATTTGTTTGTGATTCTAGATAAAACAAACATACTATAATTGAAGAGATTATAGTAAAATTTTCAAAAGACTCTTAGAGAGTGGATGTAGGTCCGAAGTTGCACCAAATCACTATAAAATTTCTTGTCTTTATGATATACTTTCTCTTTTTACTTTACTTACTTTTAATTCTTATTTATATTATTTTAACTGTTGTATAGTTTCTCTTATTCCTTAATTTCGTTGCTACATGTTGTTCATATTTCTCAAGCAGTTAAATTAGTTTAATTTGAAGCACATATTTACTTAGACTTCAGATTTATTTGAATTTTTAAAGAATCTAATTCACTCTCCTCTTAGGTTGCTACCTTTCTGAGCAATACTTGAGTTAGGATTCAGCAAAAGATCTAAGAAAAGGTTCTTGATCGATTCCTTTGTGGACTAGCATTGAAGGATATTTGGTTGGGTGCCTAGTGGAAATCAAACAAACAAGAAACAATCTAAGATCTTATTAGAGGTATCCATATTCTCCTTTCTTATTTGATTGTTCTTTTATTTATATTTGATTGTAATCATCAAGGTGATATTATTTTTGGATTCAGATCTTGTGTTTTCAATCATTGAATACATGTAAAATTTAAATTTCATGTTCCACTATGCATCCAAATACTAATAGTGGTATTAGAGCCATCCTTAATTGATTTAATCAAATATTATGTTATTATTGTGATATAAATTAGATCTAATTCATAATATATCATAATCTGATTATGCATGATGTTTAATTACTGATTTGTTGTATCAAACATAAACAAAATTATTCTGTGGATGATCAAACCTTGGGATGGAATGACATGGCTTGAAAACTTATGTGACAAGCTTGGACGGCCTCTACCATTTGAAACTCATCATGGAGAGGCTGCCTCATGCATATGATGCATGAGGCAGGGGTTGTTGCAGCAGCCAAACAATTGGGGTGTGCAAAATCCTCTCTCCCAGTACCAAGTTTGATCAAGGCGGCATGTCATAAGGTTGTAGTTTGGATAGTGGCCAAAAATCCTGGTCATAGGACGCATGCCACCATGATTCCCATGGCCCAAGAGTTGGCAGTTGTAATTTATGAAGGAATCACCATCACATAGCGACACACATGTATACAAAATTTAAAATTTTATGTGGCAGAAAAAAGATTTCAGATCTAAACTCTTTAAATCTAATTAGATTCAATCTAATCTAGCTTGTATAGAGAACATATCTCCTACCTAGGAATAATTACATATACAAGATCAAGATCTAATCTATTAAAGATCTAAAATTTATCTTTATACGGATAGATTTTTACTACGATCTGAAAACCATAGATATCTTTTGAGATTTTTTGAAGCCGCACATACGTCCGATCTCTACAGATATCCACACAGGATTGATTTTGATCAGAAGACTTTGAAGATCATTGGGGTGCTAGCTCCCTTGCAGATCTTTCTCCCTTCAAACTGAATCTGACTTCTTCTATTCTTCTCAAAAAACAAAGAAGAAGAAGAACCTTTTGGAGAGGAAGGAAGAAGAGAGGAACATGGCTCTTCCTCTTGGGCGACAGCAGGAAAAGGAGAACCTCTTCTTTTGGGCGACAAGATGAGGAGAGAAAGGGTGATGAAAAATCAATCGCTTCATACTTGGATCTACCCTTATTTATAACCCCACATCCCATCCTTATCTAGGTTTGAAGTTTTGAATTTAATTCTAATTTTAAAAAATAGATAAAGATAGAGAGAAGAGAGAGGAGAAGACTCTTTGGGATGCGCATCTCGACCCTGGGTTGGATGTCCCAACCCTTGGATGCACCCTCATTGGCGTGTGGGATGAGAGAGAGTCCCAGTCCAACTAGGATCTCAACTCCTAACCCTAATCTTCTTTGGTTCAAAACCAATTCAACTAAGTTTAATCAAATCCTCATTTGACTAGGACTAGACCTAAGTAGAACCAAATTAAATCTAATTCAATTTGCATTAAGTCTAATATTTAATTAAATAATCAAATCAAATAATTAATGATTAATTCAACAACAATTGCTAATTGTTCTTCTATAACTGACTAACCTTTAGCAAGTCCTCTCTTGTAACTTTTACAACTTAGTCCCATCATCAATCAAATTGATAATTATATCCATTTGTGAATCGAATTCGCAATTCAGTTATTTGATCAAATCAAATTTTTTTTCTATGTAACCCTGTAGGTTCTATTCTATCTAGTAGTGAGACATATCATGATCTCTATCATTGATATCATTAAAACTTCTTTCAATGGATTGAAATAATTTCAACTCACCCAATGAGAATTATTGACCATCAATTAATTCTCACAGGTCTCACAATCCACCAGTAATGCCTAGCAGCATGTAGTGGCAATCCAGCAGAATGGAAGAGTCTGAACCCTTAGGTGTAGTTAATGTATGATTCAATTTTCTATCATGAGTTCCAACAAGATGGAGATTATGAAAAAATTGTCAAGTTCCATCGTCTGTCATATGTAAGATTTAATTAGCTCGAGTTCAAATCATGATTTTCATAAATTTTTTCCATCAATCACATCGTGGCCATAGTCTTAAGGATTTAGCTTTATAAATTACATAGAATTACTCCTTAACTATTAAGATCGATAGATTCTATCTAAATACGTATCCTACTCCTATAGTGAACCTACTATAAACAACATACACTGTAACGACCTGTATAACTAGAAGATCAAAAAAATGTACAGTCAAAATATAACAACCTCACTGTGAATAGTTGAGGTACTGCAAGTCAAAGAACTATTCACACAACTATGACATCGAAAAATCATTGACTAGTGAGTAGACATCCAAGTAACTTCTCGTATAGTTACGCTCGGTACCGATGTTCTCTAACAACCACCTACACTCTCGCTCAGTGTCTCCATATTATAAAATGAAGACTCATCTATCCAAAAGAAAGTGATTTGTGCACCAACCTCACTGGATTAATCACTGTCTCCATGATGATCCATCAATCAAAAATATTTTAGAAATTAACCATCAAGACACATGTCTCAAATTCTCAATTCTTGAGATATGTGTCATCATCTATTAATTTTTGGATGATTCATGAACACATAACATAAGAATAGAATAAAAAATATTCAAATTTATTAATAAATTAATAAGTCAAGTATAAATTTATATCCTTAAAAATACAATGTGTCAGTTAGATTGGCTTCTAGGGCATGTATCTAACAATTTAATCCATGGAAGAAAGATGCATCAATCTAAGATCTAAGGTTTTGGACTTCTTATAATGCTAAAAGATGAATTAGAAGTCAACTAAAATTTATAGTCCTAATTAAATTAGGATTCTTGTTGAATTAAAGTTGACTAGATTTTGATAATCCTAATTGGATTAGGATTTGAATCAAGGTTGACTAGATCTTCACAAACTCATTGGATTAGGATTTGACTGAAAGTTCATTGACTTAAGTGAAACATAGACACATGGTTGACTCTTAATTGATATTGGGCCAAGAGTCGAGTCCAAAAGTTGGACCAAAATACAATCACACCCTATATGGGTCTTGCACCCATAAAGTTAAACATTATAATTTCTCTATGACATATGTGTGAATGATATCATAATTAGAATAACATAACTAGTTTAATTTCATACTTTATATAAATGTGATGAATTACATGATGGATGGTTGTGGATTAAAAGGATCCATGTGATGAATGAATGTATATGGAGGGTTGTAATTTTATTTGATAAAATAGGGGCTGGGTGCCCCTATCTCATCTATTTTTCTAGTTATATCTTCTTTCTCCCTGCTATGTACCTCCCCAACTGCTGATTCGAGTTTCTTATATATTAATGTAAAAATAGGATAGAAAAAATATTTATAAATAGATAATTTTTTTTTTATATTTATAAATAAAGAAAAAGATGGAGCATTCATTAAGCCTATCAGATGTATGTCCGAGAAGCCAATATGGCTGATACATTATAATAAATCTAAGACACAATTTATACTTAAAATATTAATTTAATCAATAAAAAGATAAATTTAATTTTATTCAAGAGTGACGTGTTCTTGAATCGTCTATAGAATTAATACTTCAATATATATTCTTAAAGTATTGAGAATTAGAGGCATATATATAATTCTTAAATATTTTCGATCATAGTATCATCATGAGGATGGTGATCAATCCGGATAGATCGATGTACAGATTACTTTTTTCGAGATAGATGACTCTTTGATTTATAGTATAGAGATACTAAGCGACGAGTGTGGATAGTTGTTAGAGAACAACTAGTACTGAGCATGAAGATACGAGAGATCACTTGAATTTTTACTCGATCGTCAGTGATCGTCTTGATATTGTAGTTGGATAAATGATCCTTTAATTTGTGATGGTATGATTACTCATAGTTTGATTGCTGGAGTTTGACTGACATATAAACATGACCTCATTGAGATCTTATAGTGGATGTTGGCGATAGTTGGTCCACTATAGGAGTAGAATGCACATCTAGATAGAATCTATCGATCTTGATAGAAAGAAATAATCTTTTGAAATTTAAGAGGCTTAGTCCAAGAGTTTATGACCACAGCAGTGAAATTGATTGAAAAAATTTTCATGAGGATCACAATTGAACTTGAGCTAATCGAATCTATCTATGACTGATGATGAGGTTTGATGATTTATCCATGATTTACCATCTAATCGGGACTTACGATGGAGGGACTAAATCACATATGAACTATATCTAGAGGTTCTATTTTGGTTCTACTAGGTTGTCACTATATACTATTAGGTGTCACTGGTGGACTGTGAGAGCTCACTAGGATTGCTCAAGATCGATAATCCTTGATGAGTTAGAGTTGAATTATTTTGACTCGTTGAAAAGAGTTTCAATGATACTATGATAGAGACCATGGTATATCTCACTATCAGATAGAGTTAAATCTATGGGGTATCACAATAAAGAGATTAGATCTAGAATAAGTAATTGGACTTATGAAGTCTTAATTGGATTTAGAGAAATCTTATTGGGCTCAAGATAACCTTGCTAGCACATAGTTGAACTTAATTTTTTCTTTGCACTTAAATTATTTATTTGATAAGGTTAATTTAAGTTAATTATCTGCTAATAATCTAAATGAATTAGATTCATTAAGCTTCAATTATTGGGTGCCTAGAGTTTTGGATCATATGAATTAAGGATTCAAATCCTTAATCAATTTTCTTGATTGTTTGCATTAGGACGCACTTGATTTGATTAATTTAGATGTGCCCATATGATAGAGGGCATGTAAGACCAGCATGGAGCATCTCCTAAGCTCCATGTGGCATGTGAAAAAGTGGATGAAAAGGCTTCAATAGTTGGTTCCTCATGGGTCTCCTAAAGGGGATTAAATATCTAAGGCTACAAAGATTTTTAATGCAAGTAGAACTTATATTAAGGGGCTATTTGATTTTGAATAGGATTCAAATATTTTATCTATTTAAAGGGGCCTTGTCTAAGGCTCTTATCATCAGATTTTTAGCAGCCCCATACATCCTACAAAGTCCCCACGCCTCTCCCTCTCTTCTCCCTTCTAGTTCCAATGCCCAAGGTGTTGGGCGTCCTCTATCTCTACACCCAAAAGGAGTTTGGGCATCCTTCTTGATGGCTAATTTTAAACTTTGGTTGCTTCATAATCAAGTAGAGGAGAGCAAGAAAAAAAAGAATCAAAGAGTTGATCATGATGCAGGCTTCGTTCAGATTCGTAGGGTGATTGTTCTTAGAGAAGAAAGATCAACACCAAAGAGGACTACTCCAGGCTGATCCTGAGTGGATACCTATCGAGGTCGGATACTTGTGCAGTTAAGAAGAATCTATTCTCTTCCAGATCTAGATTCGAAGAAAAAATATGAAATAGGTATGTGATTCGATCACATATTTAATTCAACATAAAATTTAGCATGTGTTCAATTTCAGCATATAAAGTAGAACCTTATGTTTTA
>KE505619.1:40661-78979 GCA_000441515.1 Elaeis oleifera | reverse complement strand
CACAGTACTCAATTCCTGTATGTGANAGGGGGCGTTCAGTCACTGATCATGTATTGTAATGATTGAGTAAATTGAATGTCTGAGCAAACTTGACTTTTCATTACATGAACAGTTAAGCAAGGATGCTATCCTCAACTCGCTATTGAAATCCTACCCACTCTTTCTCAATTATTATAGAATGATAAAGCCTGCAGTGAACTACCATGATTTGCTAGGATTGCTATAGATTTTTGAGAAGGATCACCAACTCTAGAAGGAGTCGGTGCATGTTGTGAGAGGTTCATCTGTAGACCGTCGATCCTCTAAGAAAAGAAAGAAGAAAAAGGTGCAAAAAACTCGTGCCGTCAATCTTAAGTAGAGCAAAATATCGAAAGTCGATAAGAGCCTAGCAGAATACTTCTTTGTAAGAAGTTGGATCATTGAAAAAAAATTATCCTACTTACATAGCCATCCTTGATCCGAACAGGCCTAAGAATAAAGAAAGAAGTAAATGGTTGCTTCGTAAGGTACTTATATAATAACTCTTTATAATTTCTCTATTTATGATACTACTACCTGGATATTAGATACTAAAAGTTTGGTTAATATTTACAATTTATTACAGGGACTGCAGGTAAATAGAAAGTTTTGAGAAGGCGAGCGATTCCTGAACGTTGGAGATGGAAGCCTTGTTCCAGTCCTGGCTTTGAAAATTTTGTAGTTTATCTTCGAGTCCAGTAGTATCATGTTAGATGATTGTCATTATTGTCCTTCCTTTATGATGAATGTCATCTTTGTAGGCCTTTTGGCCAAACTTGATTTTAAGTTTATAATAAAGGATGATTTTTATGATATTATTATGAATGATGCTATAATTATACAAAAATAATTAAGACATGGCATATACACAATATCACGGCCTATTGGTGTAATGTACACATCCAGTAAACATTCTAAATTAGATAATATTAGTGAATCCTACCTTTGGCATTGTAGGCTTAGTCATGTGAACAAGAATATGATCGACAGGTTAATCAAAGAGTATCTTTGAAATAGATGATTGTAAATCATTACCTATCTGTGAATCCTGTCTGCTTGGTAAGATGACTAAGTCACCTTTTAAGAGAAAAGATGATAGAGCCAACAATATCCTAGATCTAATATATACTAATGTATATAGACCTATGAACATAAATATCGGAGGAGGATACTGCTACTTCATTATGTTTACAGACGACCTATCGAGGTATGGGTATGTCTATTTTATGAAGCATAAATTAGAATCATTTAAAATGTTCAAACGATTTCATACTGAAGTAGATAAACAGACTGAAAAGAGTATTAAGATCCTTTAATCAGACTGAGGAGGTGAATACCTCACTAGCGACTTCCTGATATATCTAGAAAAGAATAAAATTCTCTCACAGTGGACCTCTCCTGAAACACCACAACGTAACGGAATGTCAGGAAGAAGAATCGAACCTTATTAGATATGGTCCGATCTATGATGGGCTTTGTGAGCCTGCCAATCTTCTTTTGGAGATATGCTCTAGAAACTATTTGCTATATTCTAAAAAAGATGTCGAACAAGTCTGTCGATAAAACTCCATATGAGATACAGACTGATCGTAAGTCGGTGCTCTCACACCTTAGGGTCTGGAGGTGTCCAGCTTATATCAAGCATTTAAAGATAGATAAGCTTGGACCTAAGTCTAATAGATGCTTGTTTGTAGGGTACCCAAAAAAATCAATGGGTATTACTTCTACCTCACTGTAGAGCAAAAGATGTTTGTCAGTAGCAGGATAGTCTTTTTAGAAAAGAAGCTCCTTAGAAAAGGAGCTAATGCCTGTAAAATTAACTTGGTGAAGTTCAAAAGGCCCGACTCTCAGAAATGGCTTGAGGCCATGAAGTCCGAGATGGAGTCCATGGAGATCAATGGTATATGGACACTAGTTGATCCGTTCGAAGGGATAAAACTCATGGGTGCAAATAGATTTTCTAAAGAAAAAGAGGAGTGGATGGAAAGGTAGAGACCTATAAAGCCCGTCTAGTTGTTAAGGGTTATCGTCAGTGTTATGGTATTGACTATGATGAGATGTTCTCTCCTGTGGCAATGCTCAAGTCCATCCAAATTATGCTTGCTATAGCTGCACACTTAGATTATGAGATCTAGCAAATAGACATCAAAATTGCTTTCCTTGATGCGGAGCGGGAAGAAGAGGTGTATATGATACAGTCTGAAGGGTTTACATCCACAAACGAGTAGAAAGTGTATAAGCTAAATAGGTCTATTTATGGACTTAAGCAGGGATCTAGGAGTTGGAATATGCATTTTGATAAGGTGATCAAAACATATGACTTTGATAGGAATGGAGAAGAGCTTTATGCCTACAAGTGGGCTACCGATTCTGTAGTTATCTTTCTTATACTGTATGTGGATGACATACTGTTAGTAGGAATAATATTCTGACTTTATAGAATGTGAAGCTATGGTTATCATCACAGTTCTTTATGAAGGACTTGGGAGAAACATCCTACATCCTAAGGATGAAGATCTATGGGGATAGATCTAGAAGGTTGCTTGGATTATCCCAATCCAGGTATGTTGATACCATGCTGAAGAGGTTCAACATGGAGTATTTCAAGAAAGACTATCTTCTGATAGACTATGAAATTACTCTCTCCAAAAAGAATTGTCTGACAACCCTTGAGGAGAGAGTATATGAGTCGAATACTATATGTTTCGACAGTGAGATCTATCATGTATGCCATGACATGTAGGAGATCGGATATGATCTATTCACTAGGGGTAGTGAATAGGTACCAGTCTGATCCGAATGAAAATCATTGGAAGGTTGTGAAGGCAACCCTTAAGTATTTGAGAAATACTAAAGAACTATGGCTTATCTATAGAGACACTGATCTGAAATTTATGAGATATACTGATTTTAGTTTTCAGTCAGATTGTGATGACAGCAGAAGCATGTTAGACTATATATTTATCTTGAATGGAGGAGCTATTTGCTGGAAGAGTTCCAAGCAACATACTGTGGCCCATTCTGTATGTGAAGTGAAATACAATGCTGTATCGGATACTGCAAAAGAGACGGTGTAGTTATGAAAATTTATCATCGAGCTGAGAGTTACACCTTTTATTGATGATCCTATTCTGCTGTATTGTGACAGCTTTGGTGCCATAGCTCAGGCGAAAGAATCAAAGTCACACCAGCGTATCAAGTATATTCTTTGCCACTATCACCTAGTATGAGAGATCGTAGATCGAGATGACGTTGAGCTTCAGAAGATCGATGAAAGGGAGAACCTAGCCGACCCTTTCACTAAAGCTCTCGGGATCTAAGAGTTCGATGATTTCAAATGGAAGATGGGTATTAGATACTGCCCCGATTGGCTTTAGTCCAAGTGAAAGTTGTTAAAAAATATATCCTAAAATCAATCATATGATGATTGAGTTCCTTCTGTATATAAATTATTGATTGATAATAAAATTATTATGGAATTATTCATCACAAAGTTGCATCTTTCTTGCAGAATTTTTGTATTATGATGAAGTCCGTAGAACTATGTTGGTAATCGATAAAGAGAGAATTTATCATATAGTTCTTAAACATGTTCACGACCAAATGATATGTCATCATAGGATGATGACGTTTATCGAGTGGAGGTCGTTGTGTGCCATATGGATTGGTTGTCCTCTTAACCAAGGAGTGTGGTAACACTGGTATGACATACAGATGAGATATAGGAGTACATCGTCACTGAATAGGTGACTCACCTGCTGAGTATTCTACTGTCAAGAGCTGCTTTAAAAATATATAGGCACAAAAATCTTTCAAACCTAAGATCACCATAGTGACTTGCAAGCAACTTACTATGCTTTGATGCCGGACTATCTGAATTTCTAATACAGTGATGGAAGGCCAGTCAAGTACTTGCAAAGTCTGTATGTGGATCAAGATGGGATTGACCCATCTGGATTATAGGAGTTGATGTATCACTATATTTCAATTTAGTAAAATCTTGATCGGGATAATCCATGAGATAAATTTGAAAGGTTGAAATACAATGTGGATGAAACACTTTGAGTTGACAGTTAACTCGAGATTATCCTAGAGCATTCATGATCAAAGGGATGAATTATGTAATAACCATATGTATGGATTCTGAAATATTCTTTATGATAATTCGACCTATCTGAATATCGAGAGCCATTGCTAGATGGTAGCTTCGATTAGTATAGAAATCGGTTCCTATGCTACCGACTTAGTGTTCGAATCTATGGAGTCACGTACACAAGTCAGATGATGTAGAAAAGTATTGATCTATATTTATATGTTCAATTTGAAAGTACTTAACTTGATTGAATATATAGACTAACTTGATTGAGAATTATGTTATGGGTTAAACGAGATTGAAGAGTTGACTATGTCTTGCTAGCACTACATATGAGGTTTAGGTTCAATCTCAGAGATGAACAGTTCTTGATCTATAATCCAAGAAGTCTATGAGAGATTGGATTAAAATACTGATTAATTTTAGATTAGATCTGAATTAATTAGACTTAATTGGGTTCAAAATTTTAAGTTAGACTTGATCGTAAAGTCCTAAACAGTTTAGGATTGACATCTTTTCAAAATTATTTTGAATCAGCTTCGAATTGGATTCGATTTAAACCATTTATGGATGAGATCTTTGGAGTCCTATTTCCACTGGGACTCTCTCACTCCTTGGCTAACCAGCACTTGGTATGGTGATGGTTGTGGGCCATCCCATATGGATGTGGGTGTGGGTGCAAAGTAGGCGCCAATCCTTTCTCATGTAGGAGTCCTTCTTTGATAAATTGTAGACTGATTCAAAACTTATTTAAATTAGGAGTCCTATACTTATTGAGTTATGAAAATCATCTATAAATAGAGAGGATCTCTACCTATGGATGCATAGCATAAAAATTAGATTGAGAGAAAGAGAGAAAGAGAGAGAGAGGCGAGAGAGCATGTGGGCGTCCACCATTGGCATGCCCTCCTTCTTACCATCCCCTCTTCCTCTTGGTGTGGGCCCTCTTTAGGCATCCCCTTTACTGGTGTGAAGGGTCACACCAGCACCTCTCTTCTCTCCCTTGGTGGCTTTGCGAAGGTGCATCAATCCAGAGATTCATCCCACTTTTCTGTATTGCCTGGTATGCATGTGAAGTAGAGGGCATACAGTTCTAAGCCTATGCGAAGGTTGAATCCAAATTTTGGAGATTTGATCTCTATTCCACTGCAATCCAGGTAAAGACTTGATCTTTATTTAGTTGAATATATAAAAAATTTTTAGATGCAACTCTGGTTATCCGCGAGAAACAGATTTCTTTTCCTTCAGAAAAGTCAAGCATAGAAGATTCGGCCCAAGTTCTGTAGGTCGATGATGAACCCTACTAGATGGATCCTTTGTTCCTTCTTAAGGGATGGAGTGTTGCCTACAAATTCAAAAGAAGCCAGAAAGATCAGGTTCAGGCCACCGCTACATCTTCCACAATGAGAGACTCTATAAGCGATCCTTCTCTTTATCGCTCTTAAGGTGTCTTTGCCCATCCGAAGCCGAGTATGCTCTTCGGACGGTGCATGAAAGAATGTGTGGCAATCACCTGGCCAATAAGTCTCTAGCATACAAACTATTTCGATAGAGATATTACTAGCCCAAGATGTAAGATGAAGCAATTGACTTTGTTAAACGGTGCGATCGATGCCAGTAGAATGCTAATGTTCAGCATCTGCCATCTGTGCCGCTTACTCTAATTGTTGCTCTTTGACCATTTGCTCAATTGGGAATGAACATCTTAGATCTTTTTCCACCAACATTGGGCCAAAGAAATTCTTACTGGTAGCCATCAATTATAATATCAAATGGGTGGATGTTGAACCCCTTGCCAAAATTACCAAAGCCAAAGTGACTGACTTTGTCTAGAAGGCTATTATTTGCAGGTTTGGTCATCCCCGAGTGATTATTATAGACAACGATCGTCAATTCACAGGCACGAGGTTCATTGTATTCTATCAAGATCGCGGCATCTCCCAGCACTTCACTGCGGTGGGCCATCCTCAGGCCAATAGAGAGGCCGAAGTTACCAACCAAACCATTTTGCAAGGGCTAAAAGCAAAGATTGATCGAGCCAAGGGAGCTTGGGTCGAAGAGCTGTACAATATCCTATGGGCCTACCGAACCATCCAAAGAACTCCTACAGAGGAGACTCCTTTCAACCTCTCCTTTGGAACCGAAGCTATCATCCCTGTAGAACACGGACTCCTTTCACATCAGGATAAAAATTATGATGATCAAAGTAATGAAGAAAGGCTTCGGACAAATCTAGATCTACTTGAAAGAAAGCAAAAATGAGAATGGCAGCCTATCGACAAAAGGTGGCATGGTACTACAATTTCTATGTCTGAGGCAAAGAGTTCAAAGTTGGAGACTTGGTCCTACGGCGAGCTAAAGTCTCTCAACTCATCGAGCATGGAAAATTGATCTCAATTAGGAAGATTCCTATCAGGTGGACGAAGTTATCCGACCAAGAACCTATCATCTCAAGCAATTGGATGGGACACTTCTATCTTGACCCTGAAACTCGAATAACTTACGGATGTATTGTCGATGATGTTATTATTCATCCATTGAATGTTATATTCTTCTTTAAAGACATTGTTATTTCTTTATCTTTTGATATCACCCCGATGAAGTGAATTCTCTTTGGGGATTAACCAACTAAATATGTTATAAAGGCAATTAATAAAAGGAAGAGAATACCAGGGAGAAACAAAAGTGCAGAGAAGGCATGCATAAATGCAAATGCTCATTTTTTTCATTACTTCAAAATACTTACAAATGGAAGATGGGAAAACAAAGACAATAATAGGAACATAAAAAAAGAGAGAAAAGGGGAAGCGGGGACTCCTCCGAAACCACAACTCTTTGGTCACAACAAAGACCAAGATCCAGGACAAAGAAAGCTCAATCTTCGTTCGAAGGAATGCCCAACCTCATTGTCGCTATTTTGGGGGTGGAGGCAATGCAGGTCTAGCTGCAACATCAGATACTTAATGTGGGCCTTATAGTTTTTAAAGCCCTGCACAAACCCAATCGTGGAGGCATCCAGAAGTTCTCCCTTAAAGGCCTTTAAGGCCTTGAATTTGGTGATGCAGTGGAGATGGGCCTCAGTAAAGGCCTCCTCAGTATTGCCAGGGTGGAGCATCACCCTAGTAGAGGAGCCCAAACCAGCAATCCTAGGAGGAGGCTCATTGAACACCGTCCTCACTTTTTGCTGGAGTCCTTCTTTCAAAGGAACTCCACCTTCTTTTGGTAGCTTCTTGCTGGAGTCCTTCTTTTGAAGAAACTCCAGCTTTTTGGTAGCTTCTTTGACTTGGTGGGGAGCAGGCTCTATGATCTCAAAAGCGAGAACTAAAAGGAACAAGAGCAGGAAAGATGTTCGTGGGTGCACCAATGGCAGGAAGGGGCAATGTATAGAAGATCCAATCAGAAATGCACCCATGCGAGAGCCAATCCGGATCCTCCATGTGTCGTGTTTTGAAATTTCAACCGTTGCCACCTTTCCCTATGCCTCCCTCTTATCTGGACGAAGTCAGCGGAGTGCTTCGAAAGCTACCTTGGTTTGCCATGTGGCAACCGAAAGATGGCCTGGAAGAAGACCATCAATTGATTTCTTGGAAAATTCCACCTGCCATTATAGCAGAAGGAGTCCCAAGGCATGCTGCGAATGGATGCTTCAATTTTAAAAGACATTTGACTAGTCATGACGATTCTTCTCTCGACGAGCGACAGTAACCTCCATTATTAAGAAGCAGGGGCTAACCCTTAAAGACCCCTGAAGGCCAAACCCATTCTTCAGCAGGCCAATGCCCAAAAGACCTTAGTAATCAGGAGAAGCGAGGGGTAACCAACGAGCATCCCCAAAGCCCGTTGATGTTCATCCGGGCCAAAGATCGGAATCTATGAGTAGGGGGTAACCAACGAGAACCCGCAAAGCCCATTGATGTTCATTTGGGCCAAAGATTGGAATCTATGAGTGGGGGTAACCAACGAGAACCCCCGAAGCCCATTGATATTCATCTGGGTCAAAAATCGAAATCTATGAGCAAGGGCTAACACAAAAGGACCCTCAAGCCCTCGGCTTCAACCAAAAAGTAAGTCGAACCTAAAGACATGGCTGCTCTATAGATGCCATGACAAGTCATCCCGGTGTGGAAATAATTCATCCAAATTATAGGTCCTACGAGTGAGACAGTGAACTTATGCAACGCTGATGTTTCAAATCCTATTCCTTATGAAAAAATTTCTTACGGCTGCTACAAAATAGGCAATCACAAAAAGATAAAGAAAAGATGCACAGGTTCAAAGATCAATCCTTGGCTAGTGGAGCTTCGGCATTTGACATTCTCCCTAGGTTTGAAGCTAGAAGATGAGAATCAACTTCTGAGAAAAGTCTTCTAACCAAGCCTCGATATTCTTCAAAGCCGAGATCCATTGCTTGAGCTGATATACCACCAATTGCGATGGTTGTATCCCGTAACGTTGAAGCAAGCCGATCCTTTAATAATCTGATGGTTGTTTTAGCATACTCAGCCACAACCATCTGTTCTGCAAGTTGAATTCTAAGTTTGATCAATGAAGATCTATCCTTTTGGAGAGCTCCAGAGAGGTCTACAACCATCCTCCTGATCTTGGCCAATTCTCTCTAAACATCATCAACTGCTGACCTCTTCGCATCTAGTGAGCGATAAAATTTTTTATCTCATCCTTGGCTAAATAAATCTCTTCTTTAAGCTTATCAGTTTCTTGCTTAGCTTTATCACTGATCCAACATGAAGCCAAGTCATACTTCTATATTGCAATCTCGTTTCGGGCCTCTTGCAGTTGCTCATTGAGAAGGAATTTTTCCACACCCATACTCCAATTGGCGGCCTCAGTAGATTTAGCAATTTCATCATGCTCTACAGTCAACCTATATTTTTTGAAGAAGTATTTCTTATTCATCTCCTCCAAACACCTATTTGTCTCCTCCAGATGCTTCTGTAGATTCCTTTTCTGCATCGCCGCCTCCTCGTCACTTATCTCATGCCTCTGAAGTTTTATTTTAGTGGCAGCATCCTGCTGAGCCTGATATAAGCTCCTTTCAAGAGTTTCAATTCGAGTTATTATAGGTGAAGCCTTCAAAAGATGCTTAACTTGGTATTGGGTGAATATGCGATCGCAACAATCACAATGGATCAACTGAGGAGGACATCACACACAAATAAGTCTAAAATATGGGTAAAATTTTCTTTTATTAATTTCAAAGTTAATTTTACATTGATTAACGAAAAAAATAAAAGAAATACAAGTTTAGTTATATCGGACCTCAACATAAGGATCAGTCGATGGTAGATCGGATGAAACCACAGTCGGTTGCTCCAATACTTGTGGAGGTGATGCAACATCAGCAGAGATGAATGCAGGGATAACCTTTAGAGGTACAAAAACTTCATACGATCCTCCACTTGCCTTGATGACTGAAGTCCCATTAGTGACATTTTCTTCTCCCTCCTCTTCCAGCTAGTATAAAAAATCTCAATCTATGATCGGGAAGCGCTCCTTCATCTTTTTATGGCAAATATTGAGACAAGTGTTGAAGGCATTCAGACTAAAAGTAAGCTTCCCATCCGAATATTCAATGGATGCATGGAAGGCTTCCACAGTTGCGCGTCTGGCTTCAGCAGCCCGCTCTTGGGCCTTCCTCTCAACTTCAGCGGCCTAATCCTGCACCTTCCTCTCAACTTCAATGACCTTGGTTTGTGCTTCCAATCTTCTTTTTTTTTGAAGCCAATGTGGCTTTAATTTTTTCAACTAATTTTTCAACTAGGCCACCTCGACCTCAGCAGCTTTTGCCCTTGATTTGACCTTAGCCTCTATAGCTTCGATCGACTGACGTTTCTTATTTGCTTCAGCCAGCTCTTTCTCAGCATCATTCATTTGGTGATAAGAGTTGTCGTATAATATCCCACCTACATCTATAAGATAGGAAATGATTAAAAGAAATAATAATAATAGGAAAGAGATGGAGAAAAAGAGATAGGAGCAAATTCACCTTCATGAAAGCGGAGATCATTTGTCTTTGCTGATTCATAGTATTTCTTTCTCAGTCTTCTCCAGACCGTCATTGAGGAGTATACTTTTGAAGGCACGGTTGGAGTTTTTCCAACTATCAAAAACTCTCTTGGCGGTGGATGAACCCAGACCTTGCTCTTGACTCATTAGTTCTCCAGTAGAGTCCAACTCCACGATTACTGGGCCAACCTGGGGGGCAGGGAGCATAACAGGTTCTGAAAGCTAACTTCATGAGGGAAGAATCGAAATAGCTTCCTCCTAAGTTGAAGTCGAGAGAGTCCTCTCCTTTCTGCCTTTATCCAAAGGTTTGAGTTTCATTGAAACTCCAGAAGATGAAGAAGGTGCAACCCTTTTCGACGATCTCCTCAACAGCTCCTTTACTTCTTTAGGCTTCATTATTGTTGCAAAAACATTCAACGTCAATGGAAGGCCTCAAAAGAGACATCGAGGGGAGGAATGGAGATCTCCTCACCTTTGGGATCGGCCAAACTAACATCGGTATTATAAAGAGATTGCTTCGATCATAACACCTTCAGTGGGGAACTTTATATCCCCTCAAGATCTCAGAGCACTCTCATTCTTCATCTTTGAGCTTCAGGATCTTGAAGACAGAATCTCTCAGCCGACCCCAGTATGGATATCCCCACTCCTCTATGAAAGGATCGAAAATGAAAAAATATCCGACCTTCCAATTGTGCACTAACGTTGGAGCCCCCTTTATTAGTGCGGGAACTCCCCTTGGTGGGAGGCATACCACTAACCTCCGGTGCATCTTTTCATGGTATAAAAGGATCGAAAAAGGGATAGAGAAGGCTGAACCCCGACTCTAGAGCAAAGAACTAAAAAGTCTATGATGAAGTGAAAGGAGTTTAGAATAACAAACACAGAAGAAGATTGAAGAAGCAGAAAATCTCGATGATGAAAGGGTGAATAGGAAGCCTGAGTCCAGCATTAAAGGCTTCCTCGTACAAACTTATCCTACCAAGGGGAGGGTTGCTTACTCTATCATTGGGACAGGTAGGTTCTAATTCAATGATAGATGGGTCTCTGTACCAAATGCAAATGCGATTCAAATCCCAAACTCCCAACTTAGATTCAATTTGGCCTAGAGCAAAAGATGTGGCATCACGCTCTTCACCCCCACTAACAGGAATATTCTCAGAAGAGGAAGAGATTGATTCGGAAGAGTGATTTTTGCTATGGCTCCTAGAATCCACCATTAGAGACACAGGAAGCAACCAAACCAGGAAGGCGAAAAGGAGACACAAAAAAAAGAGAAAGGAAACCAACCTATTGTGGCGCGATAAGAAAGAAGAAGATGATTCTTCAAGAGGTGGAGATGATTGCTTGAAAGGAACCGTCGATGAACTGAAACACTTTCCAGACGAGAAAGAAAATTAGAAGAAGAAGAAGGTCCGAGAACATACAGAAAAAGTCAGAGACCTCTTTCTTTTTAAACATGGAAAATCAAAACTATCTAGATACCACATACTGTCCGACCATCTGATGGTTGACATGTGGTGTGACTCAATGATAGTAGATAGACGTTAGTTGGCCAATTAATGATATGCATAGAAACAAGGCATGCCATTCCCTTGATTCTGTCGATCGTCCATTAGTCATGATTGTAGTTTGAAATGACTTTCCACTTCATTCCAAAAGCATGTGCACTGCTTTCGTGAAAGGGACAATGTATCTTCGGCCAATCAAAATTCTAGTACTCCCTTCACTCAAATTAAACTCAGGAGTAGGGGGTATGTGTTAGGGAGATATTTCCTCCTTGGGCCAAAGATGGAGAAAGATGGTTATGTTTGGGCCGATGGGCATGGTGAGATGGCTCAATCTTACCTTCGGCCTATGGTGAATCTTGGATCTTGACCGCAGTTAGCAAAATTCAAGGATCAATCTTTCTGGGCTTCATCACCTTATTTACTACAGTCTTTACAACTATTGGCTTCTAACACAAATGACTACAGATGGCAAGATGCTCAGGCATATTAAGTTCTGACTGCAGCCATATTTAAGTATTGGCTTTCATCTTGCTAGATAAAATTCGACTTGATCATTTCCTTCTTTCAACACCCAACCCCATCAAATTATATCGAACCTTCAACTAAAGAGGTAGAGTTGATTTCCCTGCACCTTAATTCAAAATCTAGAATCATCTACGACTCTCAATTGATTTCAAAATAGATAAGGGAGGTGCGATAACCACCCGATGATCTCGACCAGGGGTCTCGCCATATTGCACCTAAATTGCCTCCATGATCTCTCTCAATGGTTACACGATTCTTCCCTACAAAAAGATCTACATGGGACCTCTCAAGGTATGCATCCATAATCTTCTACACTCCTCTTCCATTTTCTTAAGATCTGACTTGAGCATTGGAGGGTCTTCGTTGGAGCCAACTTTGGTTAGGGCTTATGTGCAGAATTTTGTTGGGAGGATGCGTCACCACTCTAGCTCCATCTGACCATGATCCAGATTTTAGCAGCAATAGTGTCTAATTGCTGAGTGATCTGTGTAGATGATTACATGAGACCCCACTAAATAGGACCTAAATCTTTCTAGTGCAAATACCACAGCTGAAAATTCTTTTTAGTGGTCGAGTAATTAAACTCTGCTTCATTTAAGGTCCTACTTGCATAATAGATTACTCATGATAGATTATCGATCTTGTGACCTAGGACAGCTCCAATGGCATGATCGGGTGCATCACACATAAGCTCAAAAGGTTGAGCCTAAATAGGAGGATGAACAATCAGGGCAGTAGTTAATTCTTTCTTTAAATTTCAAAAGACTCGAGACATTCAGGTGTGAAGTCAAATTTGAAATCTTTGGCTAATAAGTTAGTTAATGATCAAGCCACTTTGCTAAAATTCTTGATAAATCTTCTATAAAAACCAGCATGTCCAAGAAAAGAATGAATTCTTTACTGATTTTGGTGGTGGAAGATTTTAATTAAATCCACCTTGGCTTTATCCACTTTGATGCCCCTTTTGAAATTACATGACCAAAGACTATGCCTTCCTTAACCATAAATTGACATTTTTCCCAATTCAAAATAAGGTGCTTCTCCTTACATCTTTCTAAAACTAATCTAAGGTGATGCAGATAATCAGTGAAGGTGGATCCAAAGATGAAAAAGTTATCCATGAAAATTTTTAGAAACCATTCAACCATATCTGAAATGCTAGTCATGCACCTTTGAAAAGTAGCTGGTGCATTACATAACCCAAAGGACATACTTCTGTAGCCAAAGGTTCCAAATGGATAGGTAAAGGTAGTCTTTTCTTGATCCTCAAGGGCTATAGGAATCTGATTGTATCCAAAGTATCCATCTAGAAAATACTAAAAGTCATGCCCGACTATTCATTCTAACATTTGGTCTATGAAAGACAGAGAAAAATGATCCTTTCGGATGGCTGCATTTAATTTTCTATAATTGATATAGACATCCAGTTTGTATTCTAGTTAGGATCAATTCATTATTATCATTTTGAATTACAGTGACTCCTGACTTTTTGGATACCACTTGTATTGGGCTTACCCATAAACTGTTTAAGATTGGATATATTATTCCATTGTCAAGGAGTTTTATTATTTTTTTTTCATAACTTCTTTCATGGTTGGGTTGAGTCTCCTTTGAGGATCTCTAATTGGCTTAGCTTCCTCTAAAAGATGAATTCTATGTTGACCAATCGAGAGGCTAATCTCCTTTATATCAACCATGGTCCATCCTAATGATTTTTATTTTCTTGAGGATAGTCAATAATTCTCCTCTTGTATAGGGTCTAGGTCAGCTAAAATGATTACTGGCAGGGTTTTTACTGGGCCTAGGTTTTGCATATTTTAGGTGCTTGGGAGTGATTTTAATCCTAACTTAGGTGTTTCCTCCACTAATGGTCTGGACAGTGGTTCAACTGGAGGCTCCCATCTAGGTTCCATACTGACTGCAGCTACTTTATTGACCTCCTCAAATTCTTCACAATCTTGGTTTATCCATAGTTCCATGTCGAATTCTTCATCACTAAGGTCAATGGGCTCATAAACATTATCTTGTATCTAGTTTAGATCACTTACTTGGTTTGTTTCGGTTAGATTAAAAATATTCAGATCTATAGACATGTTACCAAAGGAGAGTTTTATTAGGCCATTTTGATAGTTGATTTGAGCATTGACTGTGGCTAGAAATGGTCTACCTAATATGACTGGGATGTGGCTATTTGGGTTTGTTACAGGTTCAGTTTCTAGAATCACGAAGTTGACTGGGTAGATGAAATCACTAATCTTAATCAACACATCCTCTACTATTTCCTTTGGTACTTTCAAAGATTGATCTGCTAATTATAAGGTCATTCTTGTAGGCTTTAATTCCTCCAACTCTAACTTTTCATAAATTGAATATGGTAGTATGTTGACACTCGTCCCTAAGTCTAACAGAGCCTTATCAATGAGGGTTTTTCTTACAATGCATGAAATGGTGGGAGACCCTGGATCTTTATATTTCACTGGCACATGGTTTGATAGGCATGAACTCACATTGGTTGCCAGGAAGGCTCTCTTAGGTACATTGGTGGTCTTTTTCCTGATCCACAAGTCCTTAAGGAATTTAGCATATGTTGGGACTTGTTGGATCATATCTAATAAAAGAATATTTACTTTAACTTGCTTAAAGACCTTCAAGATTTTATCTAATTAGGCTGAGTTTCGGTTGGACCTAAGTTTGTTGGAGAATGGTTCTACAACTTTAGGCATTGGTCCAACTAATTCTGGTAAGGGCTCTGTTGGTGAATCAGGTTTTGTTCCTTAGGTTCTTCAGTCTAGCCCTGGTCAGACAGAGGTTCAGATAGTGAGTTTTCTATTTTCTATTATTTCTTCAAATGTACCCATATAGTTATCTATTTGTCTTTCAGATCTTAGTGTGTGGATAGCATTTAATTGGTTGATCTGGGTTCCTTGCTATGGTTTGTGATTATTCTGAGTCCTAGGGTTAACCTCGAATTGGCTTGATAATCTATCCTTTTCTCTTTCACTAATAGTAGTGACTAACTGACCTAATTACATTTCTAATCGGACTATAGCTTGTGTGTTTGCTGTTAGCAATTGGCTAGTTGTCTACATAAATTCAGCATTAGATTTAACTAGGATTTCTAGGCTTCTCTCTAAAGAATTAATTTTCTTTCATTATTATTATTAAAGCCTGGTGGTTGTTCAAGGCTTGGTTGGTCCTTAGAGATGGCTGATTAGGTACATGACTACTCGAATCGAAACTTTGTGACCATGAAATTTAGGATGGTTCTTCCATCCTAGGTTATAAGTTGGTGTGTAAGGATCGTTAATCGGCCTCTGGTATGCTACACTGACTTGTGCAAACCCATTTTCAGCTGGGCTCCTTAATAAGGGGCATTCCTTCAGGACATGATTAGATGTACTGTATCAATTGCATATGGGTGCAGAAACTTGATTTGCTTGGGGTTGTCTTTGAAGCTCTAGAGCCTCAATTCTTTAGGTCAAGGTCGTAATTATAGCCTCTGTAGCTAAGAATGTTGGGACTTGGTGCATACCACCTCTCTTTGGTGTAGGTTTCCTAGTTGCCTCCTACTGCAGATTTTTTTCTGCTAGATCTAAAAATTGCTGGGGTTCACTGGGTTCTTTATACATAAACTGGCCCTGACATATTGACTCTAGCATAGTTCTAAAACTTGGGTCTAGACCTTCATATATGATTTGGCATAACCTCCATGTTTCTATTCCGTGATGTGGACATTGACTCAAGAGGTTCTTAAATCAGTCCAGATACTTTCAGAAAGACTCACCCTCTAACTAATAGAATTGGTTAATTTCATTTCTTTACTTGGCTGTTTTATAATGTGGAAAAAATTTTCTTAAGAAAACTTCTACAAATCCATCCCAGATTGTGATCGAGTGGTTGGGCAGACTATATAACCATTTTTTAGCATTTTTTTAGGACAAAATTAATCAACTTAAGTTTAATAGCATCTTCTGATAGTTAGTGTATCCTCATGGTATCACATACTTCCTTAAATTTCTAATAAAATATATGCATCTTTATTCCCAATGAGTTTAGGGAGCATGTTAATGATTTGAGGTTTAATTTAAATTTGTTGCATTAGTTTGGAGTAGTCTGATGCAAGATGGTTGTGCTGATCGAATAGGATAGCAAAGGTCTATTAGGACCTAAGGTTCTTCATCTATTTCATCTATTGTGGACTCAAAAGTTTCTTAAATTAGGGTAGGGTTTGAATCAATTTTACTAAATGATCAGATTCTCTTTTTCAAGTTGCAATCTTGTAAGATTTTAAATTTTTTTTCAAAATAAAAGAGAGAGAGAAGTTCTAAAGATGAGATCCCAAGCAGTTCTAAATTTAAGAAGTAGATGCGAAGAGTTTTATTAGGATTTTATGTTTGTAGATTAGCAATCAAGTTAAGCAAGCACTCCTAACTAGGGTTACCCTAGATCTAGACAGCTCCTAACTATTCTAAGGCCGCCTTTTGAGCACTCCAGGTAAAAGGTCAACCAATCAACTGGCCAAGTAAGTATAAGGATGGTGGGGATCCCCCCATTGCTTTCTTTAGACACCAATTAAAGTTGGCCAGATAAGCAAATAAAATCAATTAAATAACTACCTCCCTTCAGAATCTTATCTTTGAACTACTTTTCTAGACACCAATCAAAATGACTAATCCTAACTCGATCCAACTCTAAGGATTTTTTGTCCGAATGAGCTCAAGAATTCTTAAGGGCCAGCATCTAATTGATTTTAACTTAAAAGCTTGGATCAATATAGATGCAAAGTTATGATTTTTGGACTAAGAAAGGATGATGAAATCTTTATCTTATCTTGTTTACAGGGTTGTGCCTTTAAGATATTTTATGAGAATGCAATGCAAAAGATCAGATGTCCAAGTTGGTAGAATAACCAAAATTAAATTAGGGTTTAACTTGTTAAATTCTGTGTTTAGGTCTCTAATCCCTAAATAAGTTATGAGGTATCGGGGTACGATTTGGTTCTGTGCTTGTTTTGTTTTTGTATTTAACATTTTAATTTATTCCTCTTTATTAATTACATGGTCTTTACTATGGATCTTGAAAAGTATTAGAGAAAAGGCTGTTTGAACTAAATACTAATGGTGACTCGATAATAAAACTACAATGTAGATAAAGCAATAAAATATAGCAAAAATAAATATATTAATATTTTTTATTTTAAAAATTATAGCAACTATGCTACAATCTCCGACAATGGTGCCAAAATTTGATGCTCATCGTTACAGCACCAAAGATGAAATTAAACCAATTCTACTATTGATTAGAATAATAGTGAGTCAGGTGTTGATTTCTCAGGGAATATAGGCTAAGTTACTCCAATTTTAATTAAAAATAAATTTTAGATTAAACTTTCAGGCAAAAATTTCAGTAAGTAGATTAAAAAAAATTCAACAAGTTTAAAATTCAGATCTAGCAAATTAAATAAGAGAAAGCAAATACTAATTAATTGGAAGTTTAAGAATTAGTTGAAGGCATTTTGGGGTTTTCGAATCCATCTTTAGCATGGTTATGGTAATTCTTTTTATTGCAAGAATTTAAATTTTAACAACTTAATTATGACTATAACTTATTTCTTTAGAACATGAATCGTATCTCTCGATCACGACCCATTCCTATAAAATCATAAGTTACTCAATACTTAATTCCTAAAAATTTAGAACATGACTTTCAATAATTTTTCTCTAACATAAACTATGAAGTTGAGTATGGATTGCATCTTCCGATCACGATTCATTCCAAAAAATATAGTCTATTTAGATCTTAATCAATAGCAAGCATGTTAACACAAAGACAAGATCTCATGCATAGAAAAATAAAATTTCGTTAAAACTAAATAAGAGAACATGTTATTCATTGCATAAAAAAAAGTTACAGAGGATGAAGAATAGAAAATTACAACCCATGCTAGAAGACTTCTTCTACTTCCCCAAAACTCAGCCCTTTGGCTGCGCATGCTTGAGGATTGCTTCAACTTGAATCTTGACATGGAGGTTTTGTGGAGAAAGGTAGGATGGAATGCGTGGAAGGGCTTTGGATGGCAAGGGAGATGGAGAAAGAACAGTAGGCTATAGGCAGCTGATTTGTGTGAAGGTGTGGAAAAGGATGGTGGACAGCTCTCCCATTTTAGGGTGGAGGTTAGGTCTATTTATAGACCCTCTTGGGTGCCTAAAATTTGCACTTTCTTCCTTAGCAAATGATACACTATATAGCAATTGGGAGACACTTTGTGCCACCCCATCTGGAGTCCTTGATCTCTTCCTTCATCAGCCCTCCTGAGTCCATAGAATCTCGCAAATTAGGTAAGCTGGAGCTGCCCAATAAAATATAGTAGGTGCCTTGGACTCTTCCATTTGTGCCGCCCAATACCTTCCTCTTTTGCCCAGGTGTGTGGTGCTTAATTTGGACTATTGTTAGCTATTTTGATCCTTTCCAAGTTAGCTTCTTGTTGCCCAAATATGGTTGCTTGATTTATTCTCTGCGCCAAGAGAAGCTAGGCTGAATCTGGGTGCGTCAACCACTGCCTATTGTGTTTAATATTGTTACCATCTTGGATTGCTTGCCACCTATTCACCTGAAATTTGATTTTAAATCAATAAATTGTGTTCCATAGCTGATTCTCTCAGGAGTCTTTTGGGGCTGGTTTGTTTAATTTAGAGTCCTATAGCCTGTCATTCAAGGGTCCTCATGCTAAGATGGTCAAAGTCTAGGTGGCCAGTTGGAGGAGAGAGATTAACTACCTATTTTGGATCCTGCACCCCTGGTTTCTTCTTTAGACTGATGGCCCAACAAGGATGAGGTGTGGGGTCCATTGGTTGCTTGATTGGGCTCTTTTGCTTTGAGATGGAGTTTGATTTTGATGAAAGACCCTGATGCCCCGGATAGCTTGGTTCTTTATAATTTTCTTCCTTTTATTCTCTACTCTCAACACCATGAAGGAGGACCCTTGAATTATTGTTGGGTGGTTCCTAGCCATTGATTCCAACTTCAATTTGTGGGAGAGTGCTCCAAGAAATTTCATTCTTTAGATCTTCATGTATTTCCTTTGACCATTGATCTTCTTGCCTTGGATTCTCATGGGTGGCACATGGATTCTCCTCTCTTGGATATAGCAAATTGATGAGAACCATTGGATGCTCTTCCTAGCTCTTGGATGCACTTGTGTTCAGGCTAAATTAGACCAAATTGAGCCTAATTGAACCCAATCTTCAAATTACCTGCAAAATGAATTAAATAGCATCAATTCTCAACTAATTAACTTAATTCATGATGTATTAGGGTTCTAATATATTAGTTCACGTGTTTATCATACAACAAGGGATTTAATCTGGGATCATACTGGACTCATATGGTTCCAATTGGTTTGGATTTGAGAAATCCTATTGGATTTAGGAAACCATCCTAGCACATGAAAAATTCAAAATCCTCTTTAGACTTGAATTTCTATGAGAAGGAGATTAGATCAAGTCAATTGTAAGTAATATGGGTAGCCAAGAGTTGGTTTTCCATCATTAATTAAGTTGAAAAAATTGGATTGAACCCAATTGGATAGGGTCCATGGGGCACCAATTGTTGGTGCCCTCTAGTTCTACTGCGACAAGGAATAGGAAGAAGAGGATGGGGCGCACACCCCATTTGAGTTTGGCATCAAAGACCAAGTGGAGGCACCCCAACAGTCCTTATTAAAGTTGATTTTGGGTTCCTCATGAGATAAGGATCTAATTTGATCAATTCTTAAGCCAAGTAGGACTCCATTTTGCCTATAAAAGACCCTTGAGATGAGATCTCTAAGCCTTAAGCAATCCAAGCCAAGCCTCCATGCCTCCCCTCTTTCTCTTGAGCTCTCCACACCCTCTCCCTCTCCTCTCTTCATCATGCCCAAGAGTTGGGCATCCTTGGTCTCCACACTGAAAGGTTGGTGCCTTCTTCCTTCTACACACAAGGTGCGATGTGCTGATTTGAGAGAAGTTCTCTCATCTTTTCTTCCTCCTTTGAAGATTGCTTGCTAGTTTTTGATGAAAAATAATAAAAAAAAGCTTTTCTAGATCTATCCTATAAATACCTGTAGAGTCTGGATACTTGTGCGGTTCAAAAAAAACCAGAAAGAGATATCCACGATCATTAAACTTTAGTGTATATCTATCCATGCAAAGATGAAGATTAGATCTTCATGCTTATATTTTATTGATTTATTTACTGCATATAGATCTTAAGAATATGATAAGGATGATCTCATTAGATGAGATCTAAAAGATGCATGCTGGATTAAATCATTTTCTCTATGCATATAAAAATTTTTGTTGTTCTAGCATGCATGCTGCCCTAGATTTTTCTTCAACTGACATCAGAGCATAGGTTGTATGATCATGTTCTTAGATCTAAAATTCAGATGAGATTTAAATTATTTTGCTTATAATTAGATCTCTATTTCAGATTAGATCTGAAAATTCATGTTTATCAATTGTATGTGAAATTTAGATGAGATCTGAATTTTATGTTTTCAAATAAGCATGATTATTAGATTAGATCTAAATTTTGTTTATTTGCATCTGATTTTTTATATTATAATCTAAAATTTAGATGAGATCTAAAATATTAGATCAAAAATTTTAATAAAAATCAAAAATTATGATTGATAAACATGGAGTTAATCAAGGATCATCCTGAAATAAGGTTGTCCTGATATAAAAGTTGTTATGCTGAAAGGTTATCCTAGGATGATAAGAGATGAAATCCTAATCACACATCTAAAATTTAGATTGGATCTAAGATTTTAGATTAGAGATCTAATTGATAAGTAATTGGGTTAGTCTAAGTTCATCCTAACATAACGTTGCCTAGGCATAAAGTTGTTTGTGCTGAAAGGTTGTCCTAAGATGATAAGTGATCAAATCCTTTAATCATAAGTCCTTTTTTGAGGAAAAAAATTAATTAGATTATGAGATAATCATGATATGGTTTATTGATATAAGTGATGATCGCATCGAGTCACTACAACCCTTAGTGTAGGGTTGTATCATGAATTCACCTAGATGGCTGCAATAGGTCAGTTAGTGGTGAGGAACCAAAAGCTGTAGCCAATTTAAAGAGGTTGACCTATTGGTATCTAAGGCAAGTACTTTGAAAGATGGTTACTTAATTAGGACTGTTGCACCAACAGCAAGGAGCCTCCAATCGATCTTCATTTATTTGGCCAATTTGGTTGATCAATTCTGATATGGGGTGCTTAAGATTGAGTTCATCAAAATTGCATTGCATAATGAGTCTGATCTTGATGAGTCAAGATGCGATCTCACTAATAGATCTAATTAATTATGGATTTACATATGATGTAAATATTAAAATTATGTTCCAAAGTCAATCGTCAGTCTGTTGACGATTGTGCTCATATTTATAAATTGTATATAATTTTATTAATAAAGTTATTTGATTATTTCATCACATTTTATCCACCTTCTTTGAACTCCTATGTTGTGATGAAGTCCTTAGGGCTATATTTAATCAACAAAGGAAGATTTATCGTTTAGTCCTTAAAACATATTCACGACCAAATGATATGCTATTAATAGGATGATAGCGATTTCGGGAATAGGTCATTGTATGCCATATGGGTTGGTTGTCCTCTTAACTAAGGAGTATAGAGACACTGGTATGACATGCAGATGGAATGTAGGAGTACGTTCGCATCAAATGTGACCAATTATCGAGCACTCTGCTATCAAGAGTAGCTCGCAAAGGGTATGGGTAGTGTTTCTTCGACCTGAGATCACTATGGTGACTTGTAAATAACTCACTATACTTTGATGCCAGACCATCTAAATTTTAATTCAGTGATGGAAGATTTTTGGGTGCAGTCAAGGACTTATCAAGTCGATGCGTGAGTCAAGATGGGATTGACCTATCCGAATAAGTAGGAGTTAATGCATCAGTGTATTTCAGTTTAGTAAAATTTTGATCAAAACAATCTATATGATGGATTTGAAAAGTTAAAATACAATATGATCAACTATTTTAAGGTTGACAGTTAAACCCTAGGTCACCTTGAGCATTAGGGACAAAGGAATGAATTATACGATAACCATACGTTAGTAGGTTCTAGAATGTTGCTTTGCAATCTTTCAGCCTATCTGGACGTCAGATTCCATTGCTAGATGGTTATATTGATTAGTATAAAAGTTATTCCTATAGTATCGGCTTAGGTTCGAATCTATGGGGTCGCACACATTAAAAGATTCGATCTGATCTGATGGCTGAAGCATCCCATTGGACGAAACTCTGAAGGAGAGTCTCACTAAACTAAGATTCTACTATTAATGGAGGATTTATTAGCAATTAGATTGTTAATTGTCTCAATTTGATTAAGCAAAGAGGTTTGGATCAAGTCTGATTGAATTGGATTCATTTTGATTTAGATTGGGTTTGATGTGATCAAGCCTAATTGCAAAGAAAATTTGTTCCTGATTTGTTCAGGACTTGGATTCAGTTAATTCCTAATTGGGTTAAAAATTTATTGAAGTGATTATGTTCTTCATTAGATTAGGATCCTTCCTCTCATTGGGTTCAACCAGATCTGATTTGATTTGGAATCAAATTGAAAATGAAGAGTCCCAGCCAACTGGGACTCTCTCCCTTGCGCAAGCTCTAGGTCCCATGCCATCTTCTTTAATGCAAAATAGGTTTTGCATGAGATTTTTGGGTGTGAGATAGGAAGGCATAGAGAGGGGTGGGTGGAAATGATGAGTCATGGTCCTTATCTCCTTCCTGATTTGAATTCGATCCGAATCAAAGATAAGGAGATAAGAAGAAAAGAGATCCATTTTGTTTGGAAAGTAGGATGGCACCAAAATTAATTTTTCTATGTGCGTTAAAATTTTGGTAGGCATGAGAAAGATCTAATTTTTTTCTCATGCCATCACAAAAATTGATGAAAATTGGGATGCCCCATATGGATGTGGCATGGAGATGTTTGGCGCCTTCTCCAAACCTAACCCTAATGCCTTGTTATAATAGGGGTCTAATAGTTGGATGCCCCATATGAGTTCTAGTTGAAAGTTGTTTCTTCTACATTGCTCTCTCCTCTCTTCTCTTCTTCCATTAATTTTTTTCTATCCAGAGCATCTAAGAGATCAAAGAAGAAGAAAAAGATTAGCCTTCAAAAATTCTTGCGAGCTAACACTCCCGAGGAGCCTGATCAGCATCCATTCTTTGTGTGGACGATCTATAGAGGCGAGATACCTCTATGCAGCTATGAGCAATCTGAAGGAACTTCTATCCACGTGATATACTTGTAGAGATTAGCAACCCGTGCTTCGATAATGAGTTCTAAATTTGTTAGATCAGGTTTGGATAGATCTAAGGGTTAGATCTAACCTACAGCATCGATATGATCGATACAGATTTTTATTTTTCAGATCTTAATCTCATATTTAATCATATTATAGGTCTTGGCATGATAGTTTAGATTAGATCTTATATATATAATATAGGCTAAATTATTTAATTTATCAAGATCTGCTGTAAAATTTAAATTACATGCATAGAACTGTCAGTATTTCTTCAGTAAATAAATAATTAAACTTAAAGAAGATCTAAATTAAAATCTTCTCATAAAATATTAAGTCGAGCGATCTTCCACCATTATAGATGTGCAAGCCCTTCCATATGTTGACTATTCTCGGTTAAATATAGTGGTTCAGTTGTATCAAAAAATATGCAACCACTCTATTAGCATGAGATGCTACAAGATAGAGATGGAGTTGGGTTCAATAACTATCAGGTGAGGATCCTAATGATGGCTTTACTTCACAAGAATGATCGGTCTGACTTAACTAAGGAATGAGTTCAATAACTATTAGATGAGGCTTTAGAAATTTGAGACCGATGACCACTGCAACTTACTTGAGAAGTATTGGACAAAAGTTATCCACTCGTTGGTTAACATATTACGAATAACTATCAGGTGAGGTGGTATGCCAATTGGTGGGACTGCAGTACCTCATGGAGATTTTCATTTCTCCACTTGAGGAGTATGGAAGATCCGAGGAAAGAGTGAGAATCAATTTGTTTTTAAAATAAAAATCTAAAACAAGCTAAGAAGTTAATTATAAAATCTAACTAGAATCTTCTTCTCTTTGTAGAAAAATGTCAGCTTCAAACTCTCTAGCCCGAATCTTAGAAAACAACCAATTGACTGGACCCAATTATAAGGATTGGCTCAGGAATTTAAAGATTGTCTTGAGTTTTGAAAAGCTAAGCTATGTTCTTGACCAGGATCTTCCTGCATTACTAGCTCCTTCGACCCCTGATCAAGGGGCTACCCATGAGAAGTGCTTGGACGATGACAATAAGGCTCGGTGCTACATGGTGGCATCTATGTCCAATAAGCTCCAATGCCAGCATGAGGATGTGAAAACTGTTAGGAGTATTTAGCCCACTTACAAGAAGTGTATGGTGAGCAAAGTCACACAACTTGCTACGAAGTATCCAAAAGATTCTTCAAGGCAAAATATATGATGGGTAGTCAGTCCATGAGCATTGTTTGACAATAATCAAGGACTTTGAGAAGCTTGAGAAGCTCAAAATATCCATGGACAAAGAGCTACAGATTGATTTGATCCTATAATCTCTTACTAGTTTATTATAAAATACCATATGAATAAATCAAATGCACCAAGACCGAATTGCTCAACATGCTGGTGACTACAGAAGGCACCTTGAAGAGTTCAAGGGGTACTGTTCTAGCTATGGAACAGACTTCTTCTTTCAAGAGAAAGTCTACTGGAAAGAAAAGAAGTCTGCAAAGAAGTGGAAGGTGGAGAACAGGCCAAGAAAGGAGGTTCTCAAGAAGAAGTCCATAGAGATAGAAAATTATTTCAACTACAAAAAGGATGGCCATTGGAAGAAGAATTATCCTAACTGCTTGGCGAGCCTAAAAATAAGAAGGATGGCACCCCTTCTGAAGGTATGTCTGACCTGCTCATTATCGAAACTAAAATTATGATTTTTCTACATCTAATTGGATGATAGACTCTGAATCTAGTACTCATCTGTGCACTTCTATGTAAAATTTTGAGGATAGTAGAAGGCTAAGGGATGGTGAGATGACCCTACGAGTCGAAAATGGAGCAAGAGTTGCTATTGTAGCTATGGAGATATACCCTCTATGACTACTGTCAGAATTTAGTTTAATTCTTAGGGATCGTTATTTTATACTTACGGCCAGCAGAAATTTGATTTTGTATCTTGTTTAACACAGAATAACTATGTAATTAGTTTTATAAGGACTACTGTACCATTTATTTAAAATAAATGATTGAAAGTGGTTTCTTAATTAACAGTCTCTATCAGTTACGTGTTGATATTTCTGTGAATATAATCGAGCAGGATGTGAATGCCATTGAAACTAAATGACCTAGAGATGATATTAATCTCAAGTGTATGTGGTACCTTAGGCTAGGTTATATAGGAGAAGAAAAGACTAACAGATTGGAGAAAGATGGACTCTTGGACTCTTTGACCTCTGGATCTTATCTAGTCTGTAAGTCCTATCTTTAAGAAAAAATGATCAAGCTATCCTTTATGTGACAAGAAAAAAGACCACTGAGATACTTGCCCTAGTACACACAGACGTGTGTGGCCAATTTGATGTGACGGTCAGAGAAAGTTATCACTACATCATTTTATCGATGATTACTCACGGTATGGGTATGTGTATCTCATGAGATACAAGTTTGAAGTTTTTGAAAGATTCAAAAAATTTAGAAATGAAGTAGAAAAGCAAACTAAAAAATCTCTTAAGATTTTTGAATCAGATCGAGGAGATGAATACCTTAGTGAAGAATTTCTCAGTTATCTCAAAGAATATGGCATAGTCTCATAATAGACTCCACCTAGAATGTCTCAACTCAATGAGATTTCAGAATGAAAAAATTGAATCTTATTGGATATGGTTTGATCCATGATAAGCTTCACGGATCTTTCTACATTTCTTTGGGGATATAGTCTATTAATAGCGAATTATGTATTGAATAGGATTCTTTCTAAAATCATTCCTACCATACCATATGAGATATGGCATGGTAAGAAATCAAGTCTAGGTGATCTCAAAATTTGGAGTTGTCTGACCCATGTCAAGAGACAACAGGCGGACAAGTTAAAAGCCAGATCTCTTAAGGCTCATTTCATCGGATATCCTAAGAAGTCTTTAGGATATTATTTCTATCTTTCAGAGGATCATAATATGATTGTGAGCTGATATACCATTTTTTTGAAAATAGTTTATTCAAGATAGAGGCGTAGGAAGATCGATTGAGCTTGAAGAGAGTCTCTGAAGATTAACAAGCTATAGAACCTAAAGAATCCATTTAGATTGAGCCAATATGTGCATCTCCTCCTCCATCTCATAGATCTAGTAGAATTTTCCATCTTCCTGATAGATACATGGGTATCATAATAGAGGATACAGAGAAAATATCCCTCATAAAAAATAGGGTTCATGTTGATGACCCCAAACCTATGATGAAGCAATATCAGATATTGATTCCGAAAATGATTAGAGATAATGAAGTCGAAGATTGACTTAATGCACTCAAACCAGGTCCAGACCTTAGTGAATCCATCAGAAGGTATTATACCTATCGACTGTAAATAGATCGACAAGAAGAACATAGGTTTGGATGAAAAGATAGAGACCTTTAAGGCAAGGCTCGTAGCAAAAGATTATAGTCAACGTGAGGCATTGACTATCACGATATCTTTTCATCGATGATCATGCTAAAATCCATTTGAATATTGCTTATTATTGTAGTATATCACGATTATGAGATATGACAGATGGATATAAAACTACTTTCCTGAATGGATATTTTGAGGAAGATATCTACATAGAGCAATCTTTGGGTTTATTTCTGATGATGGAGATCATAAAGTCTGCAAATTGCAAAGGTCCATTTATGGACTTAAGTAAGCATCTCGGAGATAGAACACTCGTTTCAATGATATCATCAAATCATTTGGTTTCATTAAGAATGAAAAGAAATCATGTGTGTTCAAAAAGATCAGTGGAAGTGCTGTCACTTATCTCGTACTGTATGTGGATGACATACTCCTAAACGGGAATGATGTTCTGATACTGACATCAGTTAAGTTATAGTTGTCTAAAGAATTCTCCATGAAGGATCTTGGGGAAGCATCCTTTATTTTAGAGATTAAGGTCTATAGAGATACATCTAAAAGGATCCTAGGACTTTCACAGAGGATGTACATAGAGGAGGTGCTAAAGAGATTCGGTATGAAAAACTTCAAGAGAAAACTTGTGCCCTTTAGGCATGAAATTCATCTCTTCAAAAAAATATACCCCAACATAACAGAAGAGATAGAACGCATAAGTAAGATCTCTTATCCTTCAATCATAGGAAGCCTCATGTATGTCATGCTATGTACATGACTTGATATAGCCCATACTATGAGTGTCACGAGCAGATATCACTTGAATCCAGATGAAGAGCACTGGACATCTGTGAAGTGTATCTTTAAGTATTTGAGAAGACTAAGGATATGTTCCTGATCTTTGGAGGTGAAAAATTGAGGGTGCAAGGATATACTGATTCAGACTTCATATCTAATATTGATGATCAAAAATCAATATCAAGCAGTGTATTCTTATGCAATGGTGGTGGTGCGAGCTAGAAGAATTTCAAGCAGCCTATCATTATGGATTCCACCATGGAAGTAGAGTACATCGCCGCATCGGAAGTTGCAAAGGAAGCATTCTAGTTCAAAATATTTGTTGTGAAATTGAGTGTGATGCCATTCTCCTCTACTGCGACAACAACAGTGCCATAGCACTTGCTAAAGAATCAAAATCTCATCAGAAGTCCAAACATATCGAACGACGATTCTACTTGATCCGCGATTACCTCGAGAAGAAATACATCGAGGTACAGAGAGTAGATACCACAGAGAGCATTGCTGATCCACTGACGAAGTAATTAAGTCAACAAAAGATCAAAGTCTATCTTGAGAAGATGGGACTTCGATTTGTGACCAATTGATTTTAGTATAAATGGGAGATTGTTAGATGTATGCCTTAGAAGCTAATTGGACCAACACATGTACTCTTTCTCAGGACATAATTTATAATCTTGACTTATTAATGAATAAATTTAGATTATTATCTATTCATATTGTGTAATGTGTCTATGAATCATCTAATGAATTGGCAAGATGATGACACATATTCTCAAGAGTTGAGAATTTGAGGTATGTATTATTAGTGGTTAATTGATAAACTACCCTCGATCGTAGGATCATCATAAAGATAGTGATTGATCTAGATAGGTTGGTGCATGGATCACTTTCTTATGGATAGATGAGTCTTGAATCTATAATGTGGGGACATTGAGTGAGAGTGTAAGTGCTTGTTAGGAAACAAGGATGCTGAGCATGACCAACATGAGTAATCACTTGGATATTACCTTCTTATCATGACATATTCGATGCTGCAGTAGTGTGAATTATTCCTCGATCTGTGGTGCCTTGATTATTCACAATGAGGTTGCTGTAGTTTGACTACACCATAACTTAGTCTCCTAGTTATATGAAGCCTTGAGGTGTGTGTTGGCTGCAGTAGGTTTATTGTAGGAATAGGATGTGCACCTATATGGGATCTATCAATCCTGATAGTTAGGGAGAAGTCCTATGAAGATCATGAAACTGAGTTCAAAATTTTATGATCATAGCAAGTGTGAATGATGGAAAGAAGTTTTCATGAAGATTCACTAAAAACTTAGATTGATTAAATTTTATATATGATAAGATTAGGCTGACGAGTTATCCATGATCTTAGTCTTATCGAGACTCATGATAGAAGAATCGGATTACACGATAACTGCACCTAGAGGTTCATCTATTCAGTTTTGCTGGGTTACCATTATATACTGCTAGACATCACTGGTGGATTGTAGGACCAATTAAGAATTATTCTGATGATCAATAATTCTCAAATTGGTTGAACTGAAAGGGATTCCAATCCATTGAAAAAAGTTTCAATGATATTATTGATGGAGATCATAATATATCTTACTATCAGAAAGAATTAGACCTATAGGGTCACACAATAAGGGATTTGATCTAAGATCATACAATTGGGCTCATATGGTTCTAGTTGGTTTGGATTTAAGAAATCCTGTTGGATTTAGGAAACTATGCTAGCATATGGTAAACCCAAAATCCTCTTTAGACTTGAATCCCTATGAGATGAGGATTGGATCAAGTCAATTGCAAGCAATATGGGCAGCTAAGAGTTGGTTTTCCATCCTTAACTAAATTGGAAGAAATTGGGTTTGAACCCAATTGGATAGGGTCTATGAGACACCAATTGTTGGCGCCCCTTAGTCCTACTGTGACAAAGAATAGGAAGAGGAGGATGGGGCGCACACCCCATCAAGGTTGTCATCAAATAGAGTAAGTGGAGGTGCTCCAAGAGACTTAATTAAAATTGGTTTTGGGTTCCTCATGAGATAAAGATCTGATTGCATCAATTTCTAAATCAAGTATGAAGAAAAAATTCATCCAATCCGATCGGATGGCCAGGATGTATATGAAAATTTTTATGCTAGTAGTAATATAACATTTATATTTATCTTGGTTGTAGGGAAATAGGGATCAAATATTGAGGGTTTCTTGCTTGAATTCAAAGCCTCGCGAGGCTTGAAAGCACAGGCCCTCTACTTCGTGTATACGTCAGGCTCCATAGGGAAGAGGGATAAAGCCTTGGGCATTAATCTTTAGAAGGAAAGCAAGGAGGGTTGAGATCCAATCTCAGAAGGGAGTCTTCATGCCAAAATAGGAGCCCCAAAGATATCACGCCAAGAAGAAGGATGCATCCCTTTCTTGTTCGCACAAATCCCTCCCAATCTCATTGATGGGTTTTTTGGTTTTGTCACACAAAGTCATTCCTTAACCTTCGGTTGTTATAGTTTCTCCCTTCTTATAGGTGACGCCCACTATCTTGATCATGTCCTAACTAATTTAGGACGTTGGGTTTGAATCAAATTCAAACCTTATCCAAAGAGGAAACGCAAGAAAGAATAGATGCGCACAAAAGAGGGTAGAAATATTTAATGCCTCTTTTCCTTCTTTTGGTCGGCCACTTTATGAGAGAGAGTCCCTGCTATTTGGGACTCTAAGGATCTCATCCAACTTGGGTCCAAACTGAGTCCAATTCGAACCTAATTCGAACTGGATTCGAACCAAACTTGAAGATGGTGTCAATTCTAATCTAATTAGAATTTTGGTCCAAGTCTAACATGAATTTTAACTCAATTAAGTCTTAATTAAATTAGATCTAATCTAAAATTAATTAGAATATAAATTAACTCTCTCATAAATCTCTTGGATCATTTATCAGATCATTATCATTTTTGAAATTAAATCTGAACCTCATGTCTAGTGCTAGCAAGACATAATCAACTTGTTTAATCCCGTATGACCTCTAACTTAATTTTTAATTAAGCTAATCTATTTGTTCAATCAAGTCATGTTCTTTCAAATTGAATAGATAGACTTAGATCAATTCTTATCTACTTCATCTGACTTTGTGCATGATTCTATAGGTTCGAATACAAAGTCGATAGCATAGAAACTATTTCCTATACTAATCAAAGTTATCATCTAATAATGATTTCTGACATCCAGATAGATCAAATATTTGTAAGACAATATTTAAGAACCATAGAAAATGATTACCAAATAATTCATCCCTTTAACACTGAATGCTCAAGACGACCTAAGGTTTAACTATCAACCCTGGATTAGTCATCCACATTATATTTCAATCTTTTTCAAATCCTATGATTTATCACATGGATTGCCCCAGCTGAGATCTTACTTAATTGAAATACAGTGATGCATCAACTCCTGAAATGCAGAGGGATCAATCCCATCTTGATCCATACACCGACTACCATAAGTACTTCACTATGTCCAAAAATCTTCCATCACTGAATTAGAAATTTAGGTAGTCCGGTACTAAAGCATAGTGAGTTACTTGTAAGTCATCATAGTGATCTCAAATTGGAGGGACACTTGTGCCCATATTCTTCACGAGTAGCTCTTGATAGCAGAGCGCTCCACAGGTGAGTCATATATCAGTGACGATGTACTCCTACATCTCATCTATATGCCATATCAGTGTCTCTACACTCTTTGGTTAAGAGGATAACCAACCTATATGGCACACAATGATCTACTCTTGATAAACGTCATTATCCTTTAATAATGTATCATTTGATCGTGAATATGTTTAAGAACTATTCAATAAATTCTTATTTATCAATTGTCATATAGTTCTAAGAACTTCATAACAACATTAGAGTTCTATCAAGGAAGATATACACCTTGTGATGAAATAATTCCAAATAACTTTATAATTCATAATTCATATACAAATTATAAAGAGCACAATCATCCAAATGATTTACTTAGGATACATTTTCTAACAATTCTCACTTGGACTAAAGTCAATCGGTACAGTATCTAATACCCATCTTCCATTTGTGTTCAATGAACTCTTTGATTCCAAAGGCTTTTGCAAATGGGTCGGCCAAGTTTTTTTTTCCATCAATCTTCTAAAGATTGACATCACCTCGGTTCATGACCTCTCGTACAAGGTGATAGCGATGCAGAATAAGTTTGGTTCCCTGATGGGACTATTATTTATTAGCCTGAGCTATGGCTCCAGTGCTATCACAATACAAAGATTGGATGATCAATAAAGGGTGCCACTCCTAGCTTGCTGATGAACTTCCACAATCAGACCATTTTTTTGGCAGCATCAGATGCCTCAAGGTATGCTGCCTCACATCGGCTATGGTAAATTGGCATAAACTTTTCCAGCATACTGCTCCTCTATTTAGAGTAAACACATAATCCGACCCATTTTTACCATCATCATGATCTAACTGAAACTGGAATCAATATACCCCACAAGTTTCAATTTAGTGTCTCCATAGATTAGCCATTGCACTTTTTAGTATTTCTCAAATACTTAAGGGTTGTCTTTACAACCCTCCAATGGTTCTCATCCAGATTAGTCTGGTACCTATTCACTATCCTTAGTGAGTATACGATATTCGACCTTATACATATTATGGCATACATGATAGATCCCACTATTGAAGCATATAGGACTCTACTCATACACTCTCTCTTGAGGAGTTATCAGGCAATCCTTCTTAGAGAGAATAATTCTATGGTCTATCAGAAGATAATTTTTCTTGAAATTCTTCATGCTGAACTGTTTTAGCACAGTAGCTATGTACGTGGATTAGGCAACTCAAGCAATCTTTTAGATCTATCCCTATAGATCTTCATCCTTTGGATGTAGGATGCTTCTCCCAAATTCTTCATGAAGAACTGTGATGATAGCCATAGTTTTATACTTTATAAGGCTGGAATGTCATTTTCTATTAACAGTATATCATCCATATAAAGTACAAAAAAGATGACTACAGAACCAATAGCCCATTTATATATGCAGGATTCTTCTTCATTTTTAACAAAGCCATACATTTTGATCTTATCAAAATACATATTCCAACTCTGAGAACATTGCTATAGGAGAAAATATCTCATCATAGTCAATACTATAATATTGACAATATTCTTTGACAACCAAATGAACTTTATAGGTTTTCACCTTCCCATCTGTGCCTTCTTTCTTTTGAAAATCCATCTACACCCTATGGATTTTATTCTTTTGAGTGGATCAACTAGTGTCCATACACCAATGATCTTCATGGACTCCATCTTGGATTTTATGGCTTCAAACCTCTTGTCAGAGTTGGATCTCTGCATGGCATCCATGTAGATGATCAGATCCTTGTCATTCTTATCTAGTTCAATAGGCTCACCGTCTCAATTAAAAATTATAGTATCTGTTTGGCTGACACGGTACTCTATCAGATCTCCTTAAAAATACCTCGATAATGGACTTTGAGTTTGATCTAATCATATCCAATTCTATAGGTTCAGTTATTTGTGTCGGTACTTTCATCTATCAAACTTCCTTAAGTTCAACCTTACAATTCCTTACATAAGGAACTCTTTTCCAAAAGAATATCCTATTGCTGATGAACACATTTTATTCTTCAGCATGGTAGAAGTAGTATGTCCTAAACTCCTTAGGATATCCTACAAATAACCACTTATCGGACCAAAGTCCACGCTTATCTACCTATAAATATTTAACATAAACTGAACAATCCCAAACCCTAAGTTATCAGTCTATGCCTAGCCCATATCTCATATGAAATTTTTGTGACCGATTTGCTCAGAATGTTGTTCAAAACATAGCATGCAGTCTCAAGAGCATAACCTCAAATGAGATTAGCAAACTCATAAATCCTATCATGGATCAAACGATATCTAACATAGTTCGATTTCTCCTCCCAGAAGGTGTCTATTGCGAGAGAATCTAATTCTCTTCTAGATATGATAAAAATTCATTAGAAAGATATTCATTTCCTCAGTTTGATTGAAGAGTTCTAATAATCTTCTCAGTTTGTTTCTCTACTTCACTACGAAATAGTTTGAACATTTCAAATGATTCAGACTAATGCTTCATAAGGTAGACATATCCATACCTCGATAGGTCGTGTAATAAAGTAGAAATACTCTCCTCTAACGCCTATGTTCATAGGTCCATATACATTACTATGTACTTGACCTAGAATATCGCTGGCTCGTTCACCATTTCTAGTAAAAGGTGATCTAATCATCTTTCCAAAGAAGACAGGATTTACAGATCGACAATGATTTACAATCATTGATTTCATGGACACACTCCTTGATTAATCTGTCTATCCTATTCTTATTTATATGACCGAATCTATAATGCCAAAGGTAGGTTTCTGTGATATTATCTATCTAGGATGTTTGTTCAATGTGTACATTACACTAACAGACTGTGATAAAATATAAATACCATCTTTTAATTGTTCACGCATAACTGTGACACCATTCACAATGATATCACAAAAATTTTTTTATTGAAAATTATAACCATCCTCGACTAAAAGCCTATGAAATAATATTCATGAGAAAGGATGGACAATAATGACAATCATCTAAAATAATGATATTTCAATTAAGAACAAGCTGAACTTTTCCTATAGCTAGAACTGAAATAGCTTTTCCATCTCCAACATTCAGAAATCGTTCACTCTTCTCAAATTTTTACTAGCTTGAAGTCCCTACAACAAATTACGATTATGAATCAGACTTTTGGTATTTAATACTCAGGTAGTAGTATCACAAATAGAAAAAATATAAGGTGCTATCATATAAGCACCTTATCCAGTATCCTTTGCTAATTTCTCTTCCTAGGCCTGTTTTGAAAACAAAAGTAGATATAGAGGACAATTCCTCTTTCAGTCTCTTGCTTCTTACAAAAAAGCATTCTGACTGACTCTGATCTGCCTTAGATTGGTTAGTTCGATTGGGCTCGAAAGCCCTAACATAATAAGACTGCACCATACTTTCTTTCCTCTCTCAGAGAATCGATGCTATGTTGAGGACAAATCCTTAAATGTGCCAAAAGATTTGTTCAACCTTTGAATCATTTCGTTTGACTGAGCATCGACAAATTTATAACTAAATTCATCATTATAGCACCTCTCATTATGCAACATACTATCATACAGTCATTAAGTCACTTTTGAAAAGTGTCTCTAACCGTGCATCAACATTGAGAGCTGGTATTTCAGGTGCTCGATCCGTAATCACATATAGGATCCTCTCATGCTCGAAAACTATTCTCCACTTTTGATATCAATTATCAAAATTTGACCCTATAAGCTTGTCACTATCCAACAATGAGTGAAGCGATAAATGACTAGTCATAACTAAAGAAAATATTAAGACCTATTAGTATATAAATTAATTAAGCTTAAAGACTTAGATTTTAGTTTAAAGATTTTTTCATTATTTTATATGAATTGATAGCCTCTATCTTTAATTTGAAAAATTACCTTAACTCCTTAGTGGGTACTAAAGTCCACACAGACTATACACAAGTCTGACTTTAGCCGGCCCATCCATGTACATCTATGGATAAGTTTCTATCTAAATATTTCTTCAAACAACTTCTAGTAATTGATTTTACCCCAGGTTACTTTTTAGTTGGCTTAGGCCATCTTTGCAAGTTCTGGTTAGGTCCAACCATTAACATGACTAAACTCAAAAATCTAACTAATGAATGATCAAGCCCAACTTTGGCCGGCCAACCTGACCACCCACCAGAGAAACTCGACTCAATCATCATATTATGAATGATAATTTCAATAGCAGATAAGCATTAGGCCTTTGGGCCTCCAGTGATTATCAGACTAATGGACCCATTATCATCCAACTTAATTGGAGGCTATGATCTAGTTATCTCCATAACTAGCTGAATTTATGGATCTAATAATTTAAAAATTTGATTAATGATTTAAGAAGTAATTGATCGGTGAGTCTTAAATCCTCCACTGACTTCATCAAGTCATGAAAAAGACTAGACAAGCTGATCCATTGGACTGGTGAGTCTAAATCCTCCCGCTGACTTCACCAAATTATGAAGAGGACTAGAGACAAGCTGATCTAAGGGCACCTAAATCAATCAAATTGATTAAATTATTTGAGAATAAGAGAAGAGATCGACTAGCAGTCAAAAGTCCTCCACTGATTTCACCAAGTCATTGAATTGGACTAGAAACATGCCTGATCTAGAGATACCTAAATTAGTCACATTGATTTATCTTAATGGCATGGGTCAGCTTGAATCGATCAGTGACCTAATCAAAATATAATCTATCAAATTGGCCAAGTAAGTGAGATCGGTGGAAGGTCTGCCTTGACTTACCTTAGACACCATCGAAATAATCAGGTAAGCGGACTGTCAATTAAAATCATCGATCATATTGCTAAGCAATATTATCAAACTTATCTTAGATATCAATTAGTCAATTAGTTTCGATTCGATCAACCAAAGACTCGAGCTAAACCATTAAACCATGATCCGATCCATTTGGTATGGTCAAAATATGGACTTGGTCAAGCTATAACTATTGAGGTAGATTTTGAAAATTCTAACCTAATCTAACTTAACTCTTGATTAGATTTAATTAATTTCTTTAATTAGTTCATATTTATTTCTAACTCTATGTTTAACCCAGTTAGAAGATCTAATTCATGCTAACCCACAGCCCATCGATTTATGAGGTGTCTTAAGATTTTCAATTCTCAAATCTAGATCACTTAACTCTAAATTAAGTATGTGAAACATATTTCAATTTGTAAAACTATTCTACCAGGATTTCATGTGAAGCATACCATATGTTCTATATTATGAAAACTAATTTTCGTATCTATGTTTAATAATTAAATATGTATGAATATGATCTAAACTTCATATATATGTCATATGTATCATGACTATGCTTAGATCACTACTAATTATATCTTATGTAACATGTAATTCAAATATTAAAATCTAATTTTCAGATCTGTGTTTAACAATTAAACATATATCAACTTGATCTAAATCTCATACATACATCACATGTATCATAGCAAGATTTAGATCAATTCAAATTACATCATATGTAACATATGATTCAAATCTTAAAATAATTTTCATATCTAAATTATTTCATTAAAATTATAATTAATCATGAATCACTTTAGATTTAATCCAAACATATTTATGATCAAATAATTTAAATTTTTTTCACTATTTTCTTCACAAGACTTAATCACAGTGGCACCCCTACACGTCATAAAAGAATCTATCGAATGAACAAGAGAGTGACTCAATTCCTACTTTCACTTATGACTGGATGGCTTAGTGATCATTCTAATTTGAGTACTGGGCTACTAAGATTAAAATTTAATTTTAAAATTAATTATATACCAATACTATTGAATTTTGGTGACACAGCAGAATATAAATTTAAATTTTAACATGTATTTAACAATTGAAGATAAAGTTTAACAATTAAATAAGAGTATTAGAATATAAACCCTAGGAACCCTTTGATGATTACAATCAAAAGATCAAAACATACATATCAGGAAGAGATCAGAAGTCATATACCAATGAGAAGACCACTATCTGGTAATTTTGAGACTTCCACGATACTCCAAAGTAAAAGTCCTCCAATGGTGATCCACACAGAACTGATCAGGACCCTTCTCAATACGTCATGGTGCTGCAGCCTTCTTCGCAAGCTCGCTGTCGATCGTCCTTCGTAAGAGCAAGTTGCACCACCACTTATATGCCTTCATGACCTCCACTAGGATCTCTTTAGGTATCCTTCCTTAAAAGATCTCACCATACATAAATCAGATTTTATGTTCAACATATGAACAATTTGATTTTTGGACAAGCATCTCATGCTTTCCATTTTCTCTCATCCCTTTTTTCCATTTTCTCTTCCTCTTTCTTTATCTTTTCCTAGATTTTTCCCATCATTTTTCTCTCATTTCCATGCCTACTCTCAGCCCAATTTGGTGCACAAAATCTGATTGTAGCACCCCTATAAATAGGAAACAAGGGGGATACCATGGGACACCAATTCTTGGCGTTCCATATGCATTACATGGTATAATTAAATTTTTCCCATGGAAACCAAGGTGATGGCATGGAATAATAGATAATTAACCAGCAGAAGGACTCTTCCTCTACTAAAAAAATTAATACACCATCATATGGTGCATGGGAAAAGGATTTGTGTGAGAAACAAGAGTCCATACCATTAAGGACTCTTCCATAAACTCAACACATATAAGGGTGGGTCCAATTTATTTTTGGCATTCAATCTCCTTGCCAGAGAAGGACTCTTCCTTCTCTTCTATGCCCATAATCCCAAGAGGCATCTCATGTCATGAAAAATTAAGAAGCATGTGAAAAGATGGTAAGAAATTTAAGATACCATGTTAAGAAGGACTCTTCCTTCTTAACGCCAAAATAATGATGCCATAATTTTCTTCGTATGGTTTGACGTGGAGAAATTTGTTTACACATGGAAATCTTCCATATAAATCAGATAAACCAACTAATAATTAGATAG